>CALYDE020000857.1:0-28339 GCA_944472155.2 Trichobilharzia szidati
GAAGACAACTAATCAACAGCAACAACAATCAGCACCAGTCACCAACAACGAGGGACATTTAACAGAGGTTGCCTCCTTCACTTATCTGGGAAGCATTGTTTCAGATACAGGCGTGCAGGACAGATGAAGACGCCAAAAGCCAGTCAGAATCGGAAAGGCAAGATACGCCTTCATCAATCTGAAACCGGTTTGCAAATCTTCTGCATTCGGACAGCGTGGAGAACACGATTTGGACTTTCAACAGCAATGTGAAGTCAGTCACGTCTTCTTTACTGATCAGAAACCTTTCACTGCATGTCACGGAAAGCATTTCCAACAGGTTGCAGACTTTTATCAAAAGCTGCCTTCTCTGACTCCATACTGAAGATCGAATGGTCAGAAAGAATAAGCAACAAGAAACTATGGGCGCAAACCAACCAAGGGCAGATCGCTCAGCAAATATGTGGGAGAAAATGGAGATGGAAGGATTAGGCATAAATTCAGTAGGCCGCTGGATGACACCAGGTCATCACTAGAGTGGAATCCAAATGGAAGAGATCTTGTGAAAAAGAGATGAAAGAGTCTGGTCGATCGTGGACCCAGCCGAAAAGGTCGGCAGAAAACAAAACGAAGTGCATGTGTTACACTCGGAAACGCAAGGGAATAATTATAATAATAATGGCTTCACTCCAAAATGTGCATAAAGTACAAAATTGTATCTAATTTTATCATCACATAATACAGAGGGGATATATCAACGGGCCGTTTACACGGATAATAAGATTATGAGTATAAGTTTACGATTTAGGTGGAAATATTAACAAAAATACGATTATGAAAGAGAAAAAAGGGACTGTCTACTGAGTGTTCCTCTGTAAGTTAGTAGTGCCATTCCTAACAACTCTGTCACCATATAAACTGTGTATCAAAGGAGTTACTGCACAGTTTTCGTACTTAGTCTTCCGAGCAAACAGTCTTCTATAGTTCCTGTCGGAAAAGTAAGAATGCAATCATTTATTAGTCCAGAACCCTGCTTGTGTCACAGGAAGCTTGTTCAAAGGAACGACTTAGGTACAAAGTTGAACACAGCTCTAAAATCCAGGACTCCACACAGAACATGTTCGCTACCTGTGTCTGAATTAAAGACAGTATTGTGGTGTAAGGCTACAGTGGAATCGAAAGTACACGTGTAACGGGAGAAGATAAGAGGGGAAAGTTAAACTTTCGACACCAGTAACAACCAATCAGCAAATGACCTTGAACGGGCCAATCACCTGAAAGAGGCGTTTGTGATTAGCGGACACGTATATTTGTAGAAAAATGCATAAAAAATGGTAAAAACGGTTACAATAGGTATCTTTCCCGAACATGATTATATCCCAGGGATGACAATGAATCATAGCCTTTCCACTCGTCGGTATGTACAATTGATCCCGGTTTCACAAGTCGCTTTATAATAAGTACCAGAGTAGTCGCATTCCTGTCTGCTATTCCTTCAAACAAATCCTTTTCAGAGGGACGTGTCGTATAAACCCATGACCCAAGTGTTGTTCGCTCTCTGACGACAGCGGTTATATTTCTTCTTCACCAACACTGTCTGATCCGCATGGACTACTACGTCATCCCCGCCTAACAACGAAGTAATTTCATTTCCTAACAACGAAGTAATTCTGTCCATTTTCCATGAGGTGACGTCCCTGCAGTGTTGGTACCATTGAACCGTTATGACGAGGCTGTTCTCCGTCTCGGCAGCAGCTGCTCTCATGGGCTATTTCAGTACCCAGTAATTATAAATGTACAAAATCTGGGTTAGGGAGAGATGCGACCTAGCAAAAAAATTTCCTACGAAATATTACCCTCTCTATTACTAACTCGCTTCCAGCATATTCCACAACGATGTACAAAACCATCAGTTGACCTAATATAGCTTTTTAGATTCATTACACCATCACACGAACTTCTCCCCTTTCGAAGCAAGCCTAACTCCAAGCAATACTGAGACACTATCCTCCTCGAATTGCAAACGTAACCTTGTAAGGGCACGCATTGAAATGAATCAAGCGCTATACAACATTGAAGTACGTTCGTGAATCTCATTGGATAATTCGACGTCGTTCGCTGATTGGTAGTTATTAGTGTCTAAAGTTTAACTTGGCCGATAAGAGACTTAGAAACGGCCGTTTGTTAAAGAGAAACACATCATATTTATACGTTCTTAGCTACATTACAGTTCGGCTAGATCAAAGGACAATAAATTTTTCTGATTAGGTTGCAATTAACACAAGACCAGTAAAAATTGTCCACTGAGGTTATTTCACGCCCACAGAGTAAATTGAGACCATATTTTAGGAACGGAGTCTTCTACCTCTGCATCCAGTAAAATCAAATGTTGATTTGAATTGTGGTCAAATTCCATCAACCCGCCTTACACCACACGCCAACTGTGTTCATGAGCAAATTGTCTATGGTCAGTAGACGCCTTGAATTCAGATTGAAGGTTAACTAAAAGCAGTTTTCACACTATTTTTAGAAGTAATCAGGTTGTAAAAATAGCTCTTCGTCTAAAACTCCGATCCACGTGATGACTCAAGCATGATATATGTGACTCATTGAAAATAGTAGTTAGGGGATAAAATAGAATGTTCGCTAATTTTCTGAGAATACTAATGAGCACACCAACTGGACCAAGTGATCAGGTAGGTTAAAGGGGTAGGAGACAATTGAGGACCTCACTTGTTTTAAAACCCGAAAACTAACCACTGTTTAGACTTGTAGCATTTGAAATCATAACATTTTCTGGACTACAAATGAAGGACTTGGTAAGAGTACATCATTTATTTACTTGCCACTGTTGACCTCCTTAAATTGCTTCCATATATTTAATGAGATGTCGCATGATAAGAACTTAGGGTCAAAGATCGTATCCAACCTCCTTATATCTGATTTAATTAAGATGTTCATTCGTTATGCTTGACTTAAGAACAAGTAAATACTGGAATGAGCAAATGCCATTGACAACTAAATAATTTTCAAAAGAATAGACACGGAACAAAGAGTACTCTTTTCGATAAATTCACCATCAGGTTCTACAATTATATATACATTATAATGAATGAATGAACTAGCCTTATGAACGACATTAATGTTTAAATAACATCAAATCAATATTATTGATAAATTACAGCTGAACAGCATCAACATAAAATAAACAGAATGTCAGCACAAAAGATCAAGTTCTTAGACCAACGGCTCGAGAACATATCCCACTATGTCTAATTAAAGCTGTAGTTAAAACTATTAACAGCTCGATATTTGACCATCTGGTGCAAACCGGTCACAAAGCCAGCGTAGACGAATCCTTCTCTACAATATACCGAGTGCCTAACAAACTACCAAAATCGTCGAAGCGCCACATGCTCCAAAGAGCAAACGCTATTGCTATTCGCCTCAAACAACCAGTGCTCTGTGTCCAAAAGAAACAAGTCCAGCCCCTACTACTGCCCTGGTCCTCAGTAGAGACTATAAACTCATGAATTTGTACTATTACCTTTCCTAATTCTTCTGACATTCAGTTTATTTTATGTTGATGCTGTTCAGCTGTAATTTATCAATATTATTGATTTGATGTTATTTAAACATTAATGTCGTTCATAAGACTAACTCATTCATTCATTATAATGTATTTATAATTGTAGAACCTGATGGTGAATTTATCGAAAAGAGTACTCTTTGTTCCGTGTCTATTCTTTTGAAAATTTTAATAGGCATTTTTAATCAACTAAATAATTAATGACAACATCTTCATTTTTCAGTTTTTTAGGTAAAATATGGTAAGTGACGCATATTTCATTACGTTCCATTATGCATGACTACATTGTGAAACACATGTTATTACGATGCATTCAATTTGAAGATCTGGGAATCTGGAAATCTACTGGTCGCAATCAGAAGTCGTCGTTACGACTGTGTTTGAGATGCATTATGCTGTTACGCAATCAGTGAAACATACTGTTTTCATTTAATGTTCAGGGTACATCTAATAATTTATATATAGAATTCGAATAAGTATGATAACCCTGTGAATATGAGAGCTATTCATAGCCATCACATAAATCATAGAGATTTACAGATACATCCTACAACATAAATATTTTGCACTGAGTGGCATCACTTAGTGAGAACTGAGACACTTGTATAATGTCCCTGTCTAATTGTGCATTCTCACCGATGTTTAGAGTCAATAAGACCATTGAAGGAGGGTCGATGTATACATCAAGCAGATATTTCAATGGAGATGTTTCAGTTTTAATAGACAGAAGACAAGTAGTTCAGCGAAGAGTCTCTTTTCGGCAGCTAATTCATTTTCATAGCTGTACAATTGCAAATATGTTTATGGTTGTTTTGTATGTGTGTGTGTACATTAAATTTGTCAAACGAAAATACAATTAGTAAGTTCAGGTGAATTGAGTGTTGATATAAGAGGGTAGTAACAAAAGTGATGAGTTCTAACAAACGATTGTTAAAGAGGAGTTACGTAATAACGCGAATAGCTTGATGAAAGAGTTGTGCTCAGGATGTACATGGAAACAAAAAAGCATACGGAATTACGCAAGGGTTTTAAGTAGTTAGAAAAATAAGCATACAAACAAGAGTTAAGTCAAATCAACGGAGTTGTTACCATGCGAGTAGAAGTGGCTGAATAATTTTCTTTTGTGTGGATTCTGCGATGCAAAGAAGACGGAATCGGTTGTTCTTCACTTTGTATATTACTTTGAAGGAGGAGGCGTTTGTTGAGATGGAATGACCAGTATTGATGAAGTGTTCGATTATTGCGCTCCTTATGCAGCCATTACTTCCTTTTCGTAGCCACGCTGGATAGTGTCCGTTAACCCTTTTTTGACAGGATGTGAGTTGAACGACCGATGTACCTGGCTCCACAGCAACAGATGAACTGATATATACACATAGAAGTGGTCAGCTGTCCGATCTTGTCTTTTGGGCTTCTGCAAATCAGCGGGCGACTAGATAACACTACTCTCAATGTTGCCGCAAAGAAAATTCTTCTTAAAGAAGTGGAGATTCTCCTTCTAAGGACATCACTGAGTAGGTCTCCTTTGAATTCGAGGTTCATATAAAGTATCTTTTCCGGCACGGATGCTGTCTCTTGCTTTTGGATTTTTTGTTTGATGTTTTTGTCCACGAATCTTGATAGGTAACCGTTCTTACATGAAGGCTTCTTTTAGGAAGTTTAGTTCTTCTTCCATGGTATCAGAGCTGTAGATGTGTTGGACACGATTGGCAAGAGATCTAATTAGGTTTCTCTTCCGAATGATTGGTACCCAGATGGAGAAGCTTGTCAGTTGGCTGTTGCATGTGGGTTTCCCATGGATGGACTTTCTTAAAGTTCTGTCAGCTCTCCTTGTAAATTCAACATCAAGAAAAGGGTTTTCAGATTCGCTTTCAGTTTGAAGAGTGAACTTTGTGGCTGGATGGCATTTGTTGAATATATATGCAGTAACTGATTGAGATCGTGGTCGTCATCACGAGTTTTACAAATACGATAAGACCAGCATGGTCAAACAACTCCACTGGACTAAGGTATTTCCTTGTAATGACAGTCTCTTTGAATGAGAAAGAATTGCGTCACTTAAGCAGCTGTTGAATTCAGTCAAAACAAAGTCAGACACCAAATTAAAGCGATGACGCGCTCCTCAGTGAAAACTCTATAACCACTATTTTTTATACTTTGGCTAATTTGTTTCACTTTAGTTGCTATATCCAAGTTTTGACTGTTTACTTTACTTTGTTCTGTTTTATTTTTCATTGGCATTCTTAAATTTTCAGGGAATTTTTAAGTGGGAAGTTGTTCTCATTAACAAGAGTTGCATAGTTCATTGCAGATATGTTCTACATCTGAACAGAAAAGATCGCTTCAGTAAAATGATTCGCTTTAAAAATTTGAAGTGAATGTCATTTTTTTAAAACGACTAAAAACTACTTTTTGTTCTTCTGTAGCATAACTTTCTAATTAAGCTTTGCATACAAGATACATTTTAGACAACATTCACAATTTATTATGAACATTGTACTGTATTTTTAATGTCATCCAATTAATAATACTATATGTAGTTCATTATATTTTTCATCAAATACAACATTCTAATAAAGAAATATTTTTAGTATATTTGTGCGTTGAAGTTTCTGTAACGATTTGGTTAAGTTTTGGGGGTGGAGTTGCTAGCTCCACGCCCCAACCCTCCCTCCTTATCCGGGCTTGGGACCGGCTAGAAAACTAGTGAGCTAGTAATCTAGGCGACGTTAACGGACCAAAAGCTTGGCGAGTCACAAAGAATATTTTCAACAGCCTGTTGCAGACCTTTATCAACATCTGTCTTCGATCTATACTGAAGATCAGATGGCCGCCGGAAAGAATCACCAACAAGAAACTATGGGAACAAACAAAACAAGAACCAATCACCCAACAAATATGCAGGAGAAAGTGAAGATGAATTGGACACTTGCTGAGGAGGCCGCTGGGTGACATCACGCGTCAGGCCAGTGCTCGAGTGGAACCCGAAGAGGAAGCGGCGAGTGGGACGTCCAAGTGTGACATGGAGGAGATCGTGTGAAGAGGAAGTGAAAGTATGAACTAACATGGATGCAGGTGAAAAGTACAGCAGAAGACAGAAGCAAGTGGAGACGTGTAGTTGAAGACCTATGTTCCACTAGGAACCCAAAGGAACAAGTAATAATAATAAAATAAATAAATATTAACGCATATCAAACTGCTCATTTTCCACTCTCACTTTAGCAGTCTGAAAGAATACACGAGATCTGACCCAACACTATATAGTGTCCAATAAAAAAGATAAGACCACTACATGTGACGCTTGTGACAACTTTAAGTGTGTTACTGATACACTTGTACAGAACGACGCAATATTTATAAGACAAGAAGGAGGTGCAGATGACTTGTTATTCTGATCCAGTTTTAATATATCAAAAGTGGAATGAAAAGCCTACGAAAGTAAACTCATGTATATCAGTCTACAATGTACCAATCCTGACTGACTGTCTGACTGGATTCAACGTAGAATTTCGTGCCAATGTGAAGCAAAGACTGCACGTAGCACACAAATCAGGAGAAGAGAGTAGAATAGGATTCGAAACAGAGAGAATAAACAGAAATATGGAAAGGGAGGGCAATATAGTTTTATTGAACATTATGAATCACAAGAAGTGGATGCATCTGCGTCACTGAGAACGATTTCAAGCAGCATCACTACTTTTTTACCTTCCCGAGGATCCCAACCGGTCAGGAAGTTAACACCTTCCTACGTGGCTTAAATTAACGAAGAATCCACTTCGCATAATGGTAGATGAACTCTTTTTCAAACAGTCACTACAATTGCATCGGTTAGAAAAGATAAGACAGTCCTTTATTAATCTGAAGTCAGTCTGGGAATGTACGGCATTAGGCATTTATTATTTTTTATTCCATCACGTTCCCAGTGGGACATATGGCTTCAAACTATAGGTTTGAAGTTTCTGTAGCAGTATTTATTTTTACAGGATAGGGTTGCTAGACTCATGCCCAAACTTTCCTTTTTAACAGCTTTATTACTGGCTTAGCGCGGTAAAGGAGTGCGTTGGCTTCCAGGGATCGAACCCCAGACCATGTGAATGGCCGGCATTAAGCATAAAGAACAAATTTCGGATTTTCAACACTAATGTCAATTTGGTAAGTACTTTTACATAGCTCAAAGACTTACTGTGTCATCAGAGACATTTCCAATGAGCCTGGGGATTTCGCCAATAGCTTTCTTCACATTACACTGACGTTAAGGTGGCAAGAAACAGTTAGCAACAGAGAATTAGGGTGGAGAACCAAACAACCACGTTTTGTTCAAAAATATGTCGAAGAAACTGGAGATGGAATGGACATACGCCGAGGAAACCATTGTGTAACATAACGTGCAAGAATGATCACAGTTCCCTGAACTATTATATGATCTTCTTGTACTATCAAGGACAAATAATTGTACCGAATATTAGTATCCTTTTCATGTCATGGAGAAACAATATCATTATATCTTGGAACGTATTTACAAGTAAGACTAAAAAGGCAAGAGCAGTTTACTGAAGTCCGGTTAGCGAAAATGTAAGTAGGAAGCAAGCTAGAGCTGGTTTGCTATGGAAACAGCATAGTCACTACGATGAATTATACAGTTTCTGCAGGTTATGAAGTTGATTCACTCATACTGTTGCAGATTACACGTAATTCCTTATATCATTATCATGTGGGTGGTGACAGCCATTGGCGGAACACAGGGCGAGTGTTTCATACGTTTTTGAGAACTATCAGCTACTGTGACTAAACCATCACTCGCTGGAAATACAAGCACATCCACCTGACCAGCTACAGATAATACGTTATGCATATCTTCGATACCTCGAGCGATCAAATAACACTGTGTTTACTTCAAGATATCATTGAAACATCTGAACTAGGCTGGCTGGCTGGCTGGATTCAACATAGAACTTGTCACCGAAGTGCAGCAGTTCGAGTTGTCACGTTCCAAAGAGCACACAAAGGTAGACAAGAAATGAGTGAAGAGAATCAATATAACAATGAGTATGGTAGAAGATAGAAAGATTACAGAGACTAATACGTCTGCGAAGCCATTGACAACGATTTTGAGCCATGTCACCTATTGTCTCCAGCCATTGATTCTTAGAGTCCAGAGGCCCCAAACCCGGAAGTCTGCATCTCCCTACCTGACTCAATTTAACTGCCAGGGATTTCATGGATTAATGGACTAGGAGGCGAAATCACAGCAGATACAGAAGATTTTCGAGAATCAAAATAGCAATATTCAGGAATATTGAAGTTCTAATTCATTGGCGATTATATGCTGATTGTTGCTGTCCATGAATTTATGTACATGCCACAAGTATTCTCAAGAAAACTGTAGAAATAACACTTAAATGAAGACATTTGAAAATGTTCAAAATATGTGCAAGGTAGAGAACAGTTTCTGTATCTGTAACAATTTCTGCCCCTGATGTTAAAGTAGATTTTAACCAAGCATTCTCAAGTTGCCTCAAGTCAGTGAGTCTATGATTTTGGTATCATTTTGGATAACTGTACTTGACCGTGATATTATTATTGTTGTTGTCGCTTGTTACCCTTCTTGTTGTGAATTATTTTCCTATGCTGATTTTGTTCTTATTCTTTTATTCCTTGTTTTCCTGGTTTTAAGGTGAGCAACCCACAGGGTCGCTTCTCTCTAAACTATAATTTAATGTAACAATCCCCTTCTCAAGCGTAAGGCTACCAACCCCACCCTGTAAAAGAAGTTGCTACAGAAACTTAAGCACGATGAACAACCTTTTTTACCTACTCCAACTGGGAAGCATCGTTTCAACCACTGGCGGAACTGACGAGGATATCAAAGCAAGAATCGAAAAAGCAAGACTAGCTTTCACTACTCTCAAGTCTGTGTGGAGGTCAACAGCACTCAGCATCAAATATAAGATCTGGATTTTCAACTCTAATGTGAAGTCAGTGCTACTATACGAATCAGAGACTTGGCGCGTCATTAAGAGCATCTCAAACAAACTACAGACCTTCATTAACAGCTGTCAACGCTCAATACTCAAGATCAGATGGCCAGCCAGAAAAGATCAGCAACAGAGATCTCTGGCAATGAGCAAACCAACCAGGAACCGATTGTGAAACTACTAGGCAGTAAGAAATAGAGATGGATTGGTCATACTCTGAGGAATTCATCGAGTGGCATCACTAGACAGGCCCTCGTGTGGAACTGGAGGGTAAGCGGCGAGTTTGTCGTCCAAGGGTGACTTGGAAGAGATCATGTGAAGAGTAGATGAAAGCATGTGGGCAGACTTGCAACCAAGTGAAAACGTTAGCAGAGAACCGAACTCAATGGAGACGCACGGCTGAAGCCCTATGTCCAATTAGAAATTAAAGGAAACAATAATAATAACTAAGCACTGAAATATGTTGAAATCACCGAAAATACTCATTGAGTCATTTAGAAGATAAAAGGCAAATTCAGCGAAGGAAATTTTTGCTTATCGACGAAATCATCTCCGGGGACTGCACAGTCGTAGTTGTCTATTATTGATTAATAGGGGGTGACATGGTTGAAGTGGCTTCAGAAGTAAAAATTAAAAATTGTAAATTGCGTGATACTCAACGGCACAAAGATAGAAATTTGATAAGGTTAAAAATTGCTATTGAGTGAGAATAAAGGCGGTAGTTGAGTGTCAATTTAACAAGTGTGAAGAGAATGTGGAAATGTACAAACGGAGCATATGAGAGTGATAATAGTGAAGTAATTAATAAAGCAAAAGCAAGGAGGATGAAGGATGTCACCTCATGGGAAAATGAGTTGAATCACTGCCAACTCAGACACTTTATTTCTATGCTGATTTCATGTCTTATTCAATTCCAGACGGGTACTAAGGAGTTCTGATATGTAGTCGTGATCCATAAAATTCACCAAAGTAAGAATAAACAGAATAGAAATAGAGAAAATATGGATACCGAGTTTATTGAAATTATTATTATTGTTTCCTTCAATTCCTAGAGGAAAATAGGGCTTCAGCCGTGCGTCTGCATTGCGTTCGGTTCTCTGCTAAAGTCTTCACCTGGCTCCAAGTCTGCCCAAACGTTTTCATCTCCTCTTCAAATGACCTCCCCCAAATCACCCTTCCACTGACGACCAACTCGCCGCTTCCCTTTCGGGTTCCACTCGAGCAATGGCTTGTCTAGTGATGTCACTTGATGGTTTGTTTCCTCAGAGTATGACCAATCCATCTCCATTTCTTCCTGCCTATTTGTTTCACAATCGGTTCCTGCTGGGGTGGTTCGCTCCCAGAGATCTCTGTTGCTGATCTTTTCTGGCCGGCCATCTGATCTTGAGAGTATTGAGCGAAGACAACTGTTAATGAAGGTCTGTAGTTTGTTTGAGATGCTCTTTATGACGCGCAGTGCAAGTCTCTTATCCATATAGTAGCACTGACTGACTTCACATTGGAGTTGAAAATCCGGATCTTATTTTATTTTGATGCTGAGTGCTGTTGACCTCCACACAGACTTGAGAGTAGTGAAAGCTTGTCTCGCTTTTCCGATTCTTGCTTTGATATCCTCGTCAGTTTCGCCTGTAGTTGAAACGATGCTTCCTAGGTAGGGTAGGTGAAAGAGGTTGTTTCTTTCAGGTTCCTTCCATTTATGCTGATTGTTGTTCTGTTGTTATTGTTGCTGTTGGTGGTGTTGCCCAGGAATTTTCATCACCTCTGGTTTCTCTATGTTCACCTGAAGTCCTATCTTTGATGCTTCGTCTGCCAACTTGTTGCTTTTCGCTTGCATATGTTCCAGTTTGTGGGAAATCAGACATTTACTGAAATGCTGAAAGATAAAGTTGCAGTCGCAAAGGCAAGGGAGTTAAAAATTACTTCATTGAAAGTGTACATTTTGTTTCGACGATCCATTTCAGCTGAAAACATTCATGAGATTAGCATAACATCCACATACATCTATTCTTCTGTTCAGCAGAGGTTTCTGATGAGGATCGTAGCTTTAGGGAACAGTGATAAGTAGAATGTAACGGTAAAGTCATTTACAAACTACACGAGAAGAGAGAAGAAGGTTTTCATCACAGGTGCTAAAGAATGTTCATGGAGTTTGTGTAGTTTGCTTACCAACACAAGTGGAGCAAATATTTCCCAGCAGTACGTAGCAATGAAAGTGGAGTAAAACAAAACTTGAGCTAATATCAATAGGTTCGAGGTGAAAACTGTCTTAGTGATAAGGATGAAGATATAGATAATTGAATAAAACACAAAATCCATAATTTAGCAACAAGCGGATTAATGCCGTCACCCACGTTAAACTAAGTATAACCACCGTGTGTACAAGTTCCTTCGAAGATGCATCATGATAACAGACCTAGTCAATCGAAGTAAAGTCAAACTTCCTTGTTCCTTGATAATGGTGAAAATGACCTGAATATCGATCCTGTGTTGTGAGTCAACTGTGTGTCAGCCAGTGGTGGCAGTGACAAGCCTAGAATCCATGAGTATCAAAGTAGTTGGACTGAGTTCAGTGAAAAAAGTAGGTGACCAGCTTTCCATCCTCCCAGTGTATTTCAACTGTCATTCACATGTGAATTTGTAAACACAGGTGATGCTGATTTCTGATAATTACCTATCCACTGTCGGCTAATAAATAGCCCAACTGGTGCTATTAAATCGAACAGGTTAATCTGCCGGATTCACTGTATCACTGACAATACACAGACTCTTGTTCATAGTGTGTGGGAGATTTACAAGCACCTCTCTTTCAAAGAAATTCAACTCATCATGTAATCTCTATTCTGAGTAGAATCTACCTACTCTAGCAAATAGTGTTCTGTTTTCTACTTATTTCTAATTCACTGAAGGGAAATTGGCATAGTTTAAATACTGTCCAGTTCAGATATCTTTTATGTGTGTAAAATTGGGCACTTTGGTAGTAAGCTTTATGTGTCAAGAACTGATACACATAAAAGAAGCCTTGAAACTTAATAATTACCTGGATAAATTAGTCAGGAAATATGTAAGGAAATGTAAAAATAAAATAAATAATGATAGTAGCGATAGTGATAATAACAATAATAATGGTAATAATATTAATGACGACACCAACGCTAAGGAATCTAAATAATCAGTAGTAATTCCATACAAGGAAGGAACCTCGGAAGCCTTAGGCAGAATTCTCAACAAGGTAGGAATAAAAGTGGCTGGCATTCAAACCCACAAACTCAATTAGAAACAAGCTTTGTCGGTTAAAGGATCCTGTAGAGCCTTTAAAACAAAACAATTTTGTTTACCTAATACCCTACCTGCAATGATTGTCAGGTCAAATACATAGGTCAAACTAGTAGAACAGGGGCAGTCAGACTAGCTGAACATAAAAACTTAACAAAATCTAGATTATTATTATTATTGTTCCCTTGGGTTCCTAGTGGAACATAGGGCTTCAACTGCACGTCTCCACTTGCTTCTGTCTTGTGCTGTACTTTTCACTTGCGTCCATGTTATTCCATACTGTTTCAACTCCTCCTCACACGATCTCCTCCATGTCACCCTTGGACGCCCCACTCGCCGCTTCCCTTTCGGGTTCCACTCGAGCATTGGCCTGACGCGCGATGTCACTCAACGGCCTCCTCAGCGAGTGTCCAATCCATCTCCACTTCCTCCTGCATATTTGTTGGGCGATTGGTTCCTGTTTCGTTTGTTCCCATAGCTTCTTGTTTGTGATTCTTTCCGGCCATCTAATCTTCAGTATGGAGCGAAGACAGTTGTTGATGAAGGTCTGCAACCTGTTGAAAATATTCTTGGTGACCCGCCAAGTTTCTGATCCGTAAAGCAAAATTGACTTCACGTTTGTATTGAAAATCCAAATTTTGTTGTTGATGCTGAGTTGAGTGACGAAGATTTCCAGATTGGTTTCAGGTTGATGAATGTGTTTCTCGCCTTCCCGATTCTCGATTTGACATCCTCGTCCGTTCCTCCTGTATTTGAAACAATGTTCCCTAGATAAGTGAAAGAAGTAACCTCTTTCAAATCCCTCCCGTTTATGGTGATTGGCATTGGATGTTGCTGCTGTTCTTGGTTGGTTATTTTTGTGACCTCCGTCTTGTCTATGTTCACCTGGAGTCCTGTCTTCTCTGGCTGCTTCTTCGACCAGTTTGTCGGTTTTTGCTTGTTAGTCTTCGATTTTGTGTGACATCAAACATAAATCATCCACGCGCGAAATCCAGGTCTTCTAGGTTCTTCACGTCGGTCCAGGATATCCCTGTCTTCTCGTTTCCCACTGTCTGACGCATAATCCAGTCCACCACAATTAGGAATATCATTGGTGATAATAAGCACCCTTGTCTGACTGCTGTGTTTACTCCAAACGCTTCGCTGAGTTTTCCGTTGTGGATCACTTGACATGTGCCGTTGTCGTACAGTTGTTGAATAAGGTTGATGAATATTTGGGATACGCCGTAGTACTCGAGTAGTTTCCAAATTACTTCGCGGTCAACGCTGTCGAAGGCCTTCTCAAAGTCTATGAAGTTGAGGTAGAGATTTGATTGTCATTCCATGCTTTGTTCGATGATAATGCGTAGAGTTGCAATTTGGTCAGAACATGATTTGCCTTTCCTGAATCCAGCTTGTTCTGGTCGGAGTTCTGCATCCAGTGCGTCCTTGATTCTCTCCAGGATGATGCGACTCAGGATTTTACTTGGCGTCGACAGGAGCATGATTCCTCGCCAGTTCTTGCAGAGTTCCAGGTCGCCCTTCTTTGGTAGTTTCACCAGGTAACCTTTCCTCCAGTCAGTAGGCACCTTTCCCTCTTTCCAGATCTTTTGCAATAATGGAGTCAGCATATCTGCCGTCGTTTCTGAGTCCGCTTTCAGTGCTTCCGGGGGTATTCCATCTGGTCCAGCTGCTTTTCCAGCTTTCAGAAGCTTGATTGCATTCATGACTTCAGTTTTTGTTGGAGGATTGGTGTCAACTTGCAGTTGTGTACGTGCTGTTGTTGGTATTACTGGACGGGTTGTAGGTGGTGGTCGGTTCAAGAGTCCTTTGAAGTGGTCCGCCCAATGTTTAATCTGTCTTTCTTCTTTGGTAATTGGGTTCCCTTGGCTGTCTTTTATAGGTTTCACTTGTGTTGATCTCTTCCCGGATAGAGACTTGGTTATCTGATATAGTGTCCTCAGGTCCTTTTTGCCTGCTGCCTTCTCAGCTTCAGTAGCCAGGTTGTCGTAGAATTGTCTTTTGTCCTTCCTGGCACTCTTCTTCACTTCTTTGTCCAGTGCTGTGTAAGTTGAGTTCAGCGTCTCTTTCTCTTGTCCATCTTTGCATTGAATCATTTTTTCTTTCACCTATCTCCTCTCCTCTATTAGCTTCCAAGTGTCCGTTGAGAGCCATTCCTTGTCTTGTTTCTTCTTACTTCCTAAAACCGTTGAGCACGTTTCGTTGAAAATTACCTTCAGAGAGTTCCAATGGTCTTCCACGGATGATTCCTCAATGGTGCCACGCAGTGTTTCCTTCTTTGCTCTGACAGTTGCAGTGAAAGTGTCCTTTGTGGTTGTGTCTTTCAGTTTTTGCGTGTTGAACTTGCATTGTGGCCTATCCCCAGGTATCCTCGAGGCTTTCAGCTTCACCTTGAAAGTCCCTTGTACTAGATAGTGGTCTGAACCCACATCTGCTCCTCTCCTCGATCTTGTGTCCAGTAGGCTCCGTCTCCACTTCCTTGAGATTGAAATGAAGTCTATCTGGTTTCTGGTGTGTCCATCTGGTGAAATCCATGTTGCCTTGTGTATATCCCTGTGTTTGAACACACTGTCACCAATCACCAAATCATTGAAGGCGCAAAAGTCTGAGAAGAGTTCGCCATTTTCGTTCATTTCACCGAGGGCCTCACGACCCATGGTGAGTTCTCTTCCTGTATTGTCTCCTCCCAGTTTCGCATTCATGTCGCCCATCAGGATTTTGATATCGCTCTTTGGGACGTTGTCCATTACTGTTTGTAGTTGACTGTAGAAATCCTCCTTCTTCTCATGTTCTGAGACGTTTGTAGGTGCGTAGCATTGAATGATTGTAACCTTTTTTCCTTTTGAGTTGAACCTGGCTGTCATTATCCTGGAGGAGATTGGTTCCCACTGCATGAGAGCTTTAGCCGCTGTTGGTGACATCATGATGGCTACTCCCTCGGTGTGCTCGTGATTGTCCTCTGGGTGACCGGAATAGATTATTGTCTCTCCAGTTGATAGTTGGCTCCTTCCACATCAGTTCCATCTGCTCTCGCAGATTCCCAACACTTCTATTTTATATCTCCTCATTTCTGCGGCTACCTGAGCAGCCTTCCCAGCTTCGTACATTGTACGAACATTCCACGTCCCAATCCTTATTTTCGCTTTCATCGAAAGAAGGCACATCGGCTGACTGGCTTCCCGAAGGCTTTCACCAGCCCGCGTCATTTCACTTCCCCGATTCCAGCGAAAAATAAGGTCACTATTTGTAATTTTAGAATTTTGAATATATTTGTGCGTTGAAGTTTTAGTAGCAATTTGGTTAAGTTTTGGGGGTGGAGTTGCTGGCCCTCCCTCTTTATCCGGGCTTGGGACCGGCTAGAATACTAGTGACCTAGTAATCTAGGCGAGGTTAAGAGAATCTAGATTGATTGATCCAAATAAGATAAGAAATCTAGAGAATAGTTCAGCTGTAGCACTACTCCACATGCAATTATACACAACCATACAATGGGCTGGGATTAGATGACAGTTTTGAAATCTTATGTCACAGCGTGGAGGGAGAGATTGATAAGAGAAGCTTTGCTTATCAAATCAACTGCAAATTCAGGTAATAAGAATGATTCATCACCTGTCCCAGATATCTGGAAAATTATACTACCTCTATGACGACAAACAGGAGAGGACAAAGAAAACTATGAAGCCCAAGTTTCGAAGTCATGTGATTATAATTGATACGATTATGAACAATAAATTTTATTCGAAACGTCATCCGGTAAATAATACTGTCTCACTCACTGTGTGATATATTCAATAAACAAACTAATATGGAATCAGATAACTTTTGGCTCTGTTAAGCTGGTGATTACGTAATCAACACATGTTCTCACACATCAGGTGAGGAAGTGATAACGACCTACATGTTCATTGATCAACCAATGTTTCAACACAAGTTGTTTACGATTTGGACAATTCTGATTCATGTGCTTGAGAATGACGAATAGATATCACACACACATAACATGAGTAAAAATCAGTTTCTTCAAAACGATGCTGTGAAGAATTATTTCAAAATTTGTTCATTGCTGCAGTAGTTGGCTGAGATTATTTCTTTAGGGATAGCGGAATAATAATAATAATCTACTTTGTTGCGAAAACAGTACTTATAATACAGTAGGGAATTCTCAGTATTTGTCACAATATTGCATCTGATTTATTTAAAATATAAATTAAATTAAAACAAAATTAACCACATGAATTTGTTCACATTTACGATATAAAGTCAAAAATATTCGAAGCACGAATTGAGGTTATTAAATATAATAATAATTATAATAACAGTAATAACAGTGAGTCTGTTTCAAGGTGTATTGACGATTTAGTGTGAAAACTTTAGCATGTTATAGATTATTGGATCTAATGTTCTGTTGAAATAGTATAGTGAGGGGAAACACAAAATTAACAGTTATGACACAGATTAAATTATGTCCACTCTTATGAAAAAAATAAACGAGAACAAAAATTGAGAGGATTAGAGATATAAGAAATACAATAACAATAAAGTTTGATGCTGTAAGGGTGTGGGAAATGGTTTATTTATTGGCGCAAAGAAGGTTAGTTAGTTAGTTCATGCCTGACACTATTTTTATTACATAAAATACCTTCCAAAAATGGTATAGTGGAATTTTTATACTTAGACGTACGTGCATAAATTCTTCTGAAAAGACTTCTTGTTTTACCTGAGGAGACACAAGGTTGGGGCTGCAGGTAAAGTGGATGTTCACAGTCTGATAAAATCCTTTCAGCAAATTTGTTGCATGACATCAAGTGCCTATCAGTAATGACGATGTCAACGATTTGACCCGATAGGATAGCACTCAGCCTACTGACTGACAGTCTTCAGAGTTCTACGAAGTATGACACAGTCTTTTTAAGCAACCCAGGAAAGAATAAGGGTGAACAATAAAGAAGAATACGTAAGATGTACGAGTTGACGAACTGTAAGAGGAATGCTTGAACTATGCCTGAGTGCCTTAACTTCTTAATGTAAAAAGTCAAACGAAATATTCTTTTAGAAATCGCTAAGACATGAGAGGACCAGGATAGGTCAGAAGAGAGAATTAATCCAAGATACTTAACTTCAGACTTGGTTTCTATATCACTATCATCAATTTTGCAAGGGCCATATGAGATCAACGGCTTCATTTAACTTTCGTTTACATCGGAAACTGAAATTGACAGTCTGACATTTAGAAGGATTTAGTTTAAGGCCGTTAGACGAAGACCATTTGCTAATTCCTGATACAAAGTTGTTTATCTTAGTGCAATCAAGCTGGGAGTTAACAGACATTGAAATAGTTACATCATCGGCATACTTAACAAAGTTCATTTGATCAGAGTGAGGCAGCTCATGCAAGAAGAAAGAAAACAGAAAAGGAGAAATTACAGTGCCTTGAGAGACACCAGCCTCAGTAAGCAATGAAGTGGATGACTTTCTCTGACATAAAGTGTACTGCTTTCTTCCTGAGAAATAAATGCCTACACAATAAATCATAATTTAATGCTATGTGAAACATTTTCACATTCTGATAAATTTGAAGGTCAGTTTTGTCTCAAACAATAGAGAACACATAAGAAGTATTTACATGCTCACTATCCCATAAATTATCAGCCCATACATCAAATATACTCACGCAAATAACACGGAAAGCTGAAGAATGCAGATAAATACACTAAAATAAATATGCAGATCATCTGACTCTATGGAAATATTACTAGCAAGCGCATTTATATATATGTAAGGCCATTTTGAAAACATTTTTTTTCAAAATTATGCAAACTAATACAATGAGGCATCTGTGGATTATCGCTGTTCTCCTGCTTCTATTTTTTTATCGACATGTATTGTCAGAGGGTGAGTTATCTCTGCAAAATCACATCATATATACTGTTTTCCCAAAAATATCAAATGCCTTTCATTTATTTCATTTTGATAACTTATCTGAGGCGGTTCGGATCATATTGCTGAACGAAATAGCTCAATGATATGTGCATGATCTATGTAGCATAAAGTGGAGATGACTTAGGCACACGCCACCGTAGGGACTGTCGAATAACAGTGGACGCCAGGACATCCCTGTATTAGAGCTTAATTAGAAAACCACAAGTTGGTCATTATTCCGATGAGGATGGCATGAAGGAGATAGTGTGAGGAGGAGATGTGAGCATATGGGTTCACATCATGCAAATAGACCACATTGAAGAGTGTCTCTCTCTATCATATTAAAGCTACAAAACAGATCACAAAGGACAATAGATAACGAACGGTGGTCAATCAGGAGAGGCCACTGCATTTCTTCTAAATCTACCTTAGCTCTGGGAGCAAAAGAAACAAAGCCAGTGAATACTTCTACTACCATGGCCTGGTCAGGAGTCTTTAAGCCTATGAAGTCTGCGTCATTTCCCTGAGTTTTTCTGAAATTCAGTCTAGTGCATTATCAAGGCGTATTATCTGTCACTTACTGATGCCTTTCGAGATGTTATCTGTCGATGTTACTGCCTCGGTGCAATTTGAAACAGCATTAGTGTTGTTAATTACAAAATTCACTCAATTATTACTGTCATATACATGTAGAAGCTGATGAGCAATTTACCTAGGAGAATATTCTCTGTACAATAATCAGTCTCATAGATTTTATAACCATGTGGACACAATGACACTGGCCTATATAAACGTTTCTGTTTCATTTATCTTTTGTTTCAACTCCGAAATTCTTTTAGCACTCGATACTGAAATCATGTAAGTGAATATTTATTTGGTGATTTTATTATATTATTATTTCTTCCTTTAATTCCTAGAGGAACATAGGGCTTCAGCCGAGCGTCTCCATTGCGTTCGGTACTCTTTTAGAGTCTTCACCTGGCTCCAAGTCCGCCCACATGCTTTCATCTCCTCTTCACATGACCTCCTCCAAGTCACCCTTGCACTGACGATCAACTCGCCAATTCCCTTTCGGGTTCCACTCGAGTAATGGCTTGTCTAGTGATGTCACTTGATGGTTTCCTCAGAGTATGACCAATCCATCTCCATTTCTTCCTGCCTATTTGTTTCACAATCGGTTCCTGCTGGTTGGTTCGCTCCCAGAGATCCGTGTTGCTGATCTTTTCTGGCCATCTGATCTTGAGTAGTATTGAGCGAAGATAGCTGTTAATGAAGGTCTGTAGTTTGTTTGAGATGCTCTTTATGACGCGCAGTGCAAGTCTCTGATCCGTATAGCAGCACTGACTGACTTCACATTGGAGTTGAAAATCCGGATCTTATTTTCATTTTCATGCTGAGTGCTGTTGACCTCCACACAGACTTGAGAGTAATGAAAGCTTGTCTTGCTTTTCCAATTCTTGCTTTGATATCCTCGTTAGTTCTGCCTGTAGTTGAAACGATGCTTCCCAGGTAGGTGAAGGAAGTTATTTATTTCAGGTTCCTTCTATTTATGCTGATTGTTGTCTGTTTGTCCAGGAATCTTCATCACCTCTGTTTTCTCTATGTTCACCTAAAGTCCTATCTTTGATGCTTCTTCTTCCAACTTGTTGCTTTTCGCTTGCATATCTTCCAGTTTGTGGCAAATCAGACATATCATCAGCGGAGACTAGATCCTCCAAGTTTTTTGTGTGAGTCCATTTTATGCCTGTTTCCTCATCGCCCGCTGTTTGTCGCATTATCCAGTCTACTGCAATCAGGACCTGATCGTGACCTTATCGCTAACTTCACCACACTACTTAAAATATGAAGTTCACGGTAATAATCGAATTCCACATCGGATGGCATATAAACGTGTATGCCTATATGAACAATACTCATGTTAGTGCATGGTAATCTGGCTATATGCCACTCACAAGTTCAGATGTTCACATATGACTATATTCGATGAAAATCAAGTGACATCATGATGTTATTGTTCAACTTCAGTTATCATACTTATTCACCCATAACAATATACATTTATCAGTTTTCATTTCATAAAAGAACTAATTATTACTGGTGTGTACTTATTCAGAGGTTACACGTGGTCTGGTCTTTGGCAGTGAGTTATATGATTCGTTGTATGATTATGTTAAAACTGACATAGTTTAAAAACTTCATGCAATTCTTCCCATTAATAAACTTGAACAAAGCAAGAACAGCAATTGTACCAGGATAATATGAGCTCATCTTTTATTATTTCGAGGATTCTTCTCAACTGGTTACAATCTCAACGATAAAAAATATGAATTACATTACATTGAAGATTTGAACATACTTTTCCACGATCACAAGGAGTAATTGGTTGGTAGGATGTAAAAGTAACATTAGTCCGGAATGATATAACTAATTAAGAGTTACAAACACTGACTATTTATAGAATAATTAGACAATTAGGCTTGGAAACAAAAACAGAGTTGCATATATATATATGTGTGTGTATAGAAACAAGGTTTAGCTAGAAAGAGCATAACAAAAGGTAGATTACGTAACTAAAGAAAATGCATTATCTAATAGACAATAGAAGATGAAGAGAAAAGAACAAGATAGGGTGAGTCATGTTTAGATGAGAGAGTAGAGTTTTGTAAACACGAGAAGGGTGACTCATACAAGTTGTATATGTTTTTTTTGTTATCACCAGAGCAGTGCAAGATTCATCACTGTCTCTTTCTGCCTACATAGATTTGGTTTAAGTCGTTTGGTAGCAATTGCTTCAGCAAAGCGTAGCAAGCTAGGTTTCTTTTGCTTGTTGATTATTTTGAATGACTTCAAATTGTCTACATTATGACCAGTGTCAAATAGATGACGCGCAATCGCACTGTTTAATGCTTGTGGACCTTTCAGTCTCAGGTTCTTTGGTATGTGTTCAGAAATGCGAACAATAACCCTTCTCTCTGTTCTTCCAATGTATGTGCTTTGGCACGTACATGTAAATTGGTAGACACAGTTGGAGATAATTTTATGGGTAGTCTGGAACAGACAAGGCTGAAATCCGCAATCAGTCAGATCAAATTCTATACCAGGTATGTCGACGACACTTTCGATATTTGTAATTCTTTTGATGATGCATCTCAAGTACTAAAAGTCTTGAACAGCGCCTATCCTAATATTAAGTTTACAATGGAGCATGAAAAAGAGGAGAAGTTCCATTTTCTTGACCTGGGTATCCAACAAGGCATAGATGGCAAAATCATAAGATATATACACAAAGAAAAGAGACGTGGAAGGCGGTTTATCTTAACTTCAAAAGTTTCTGCCCTATAAGTTCCAAAAAAAGATTGGTGAGAACATTATTTAATCGTGTAAGGAAGCTGTGTTCAGAAGAAAAGATTGAGGAAGAGCTATCATTCCGAACTAATGTTACTTTTACTTCCTACGACTTACTCCTTGTGATCGTGGAAAATTATGTTCAAATCTTTATTGTAATGTAATTCATATTTGTTATCGTTCAGGTTGTAACCAGTTGAGAAGAATCCTCGAAATATTAAAAGATGAGCTCATATTATCTTGCTACAACTGACATAGTTTAGCCTAACTGTAATGTAATGATATCGGTGATGATGTGATCAGGTATTTATTTTTATCGAAAATACTTTGAAATGTATTCACAATTTACTCAACCACTCTGAATGTTGTTCAAATTCTTATTTAGAGAGCTGTGGGACTTATTCATGTGAGTTATAAATAAAAGCATTTGTCTATCACTTTACTGTGTGAATGGCAATAATTTCTTCCATTATGGGTAAATTTTGTTTTGATAAAGTCTCACAGTGTTATACAGTAATATGTTTTAATTTAATGCCTAAAACTAATAATGCTAGTAGAATGTATGGTACTATAAAAGTACACAAACCAGGGTACCCCATACGACCAATCGTAGATTTTAGGAATACTCCTACTTATGAATTATCAAAACACTTAGCTCTTATATTATGCCCCATTAGAAATCGCTCAAACTCTAGACTAGCTAATTCATTTGAGATGAAAATTAAACTAAATGACATTCAACTAGAGAATGATGAAACAATGGTTAGTTTTGATATAACCAGTCTTTATACTAACATACCAATCAATATGGCCTTAGAAGCAGTTAAAAAAGAATTAACTGCAGATCTGAACTCACTTATAGGACGAAATTACACATTGATGAAATTATTTTAGGAATTCAGTTGTGCCTCACATCTACTATCTTTAAATTCCAAGGCAAAATATATAGACAAACTGAAGGTGTAGCAATGGGATGGATCACCAATATCCCCTATCGTAGCAGATATATTTATGGATAGCTGGGAAAATATGTCTCTTAATACGTTTAATCCTACTCCAAAAATATGGTGGAGATATGTGGATGACACTTTCACAGTGATAAAAACAGAACATATCTCTCTCTTGCTTCTTGACACACATAAACTCACTAGTGGAGGGAATAAAATTCACATTTGAAGCCGAAAATGAACAAAGAGAATTAGTTATGTTAGATTGTAAAATAAAACGAATAGAAGAAGGCAAACTACACACTAGTGTTGATAGAAAACCAACGCATTCTAATAGATATTTAGACTTTAATTCATCTCATCCTTTAACGGTTAAGGCAGGCTTAGTTAAGTGTTCAACAAACCGAGCAATGGCACTAAGTAGCACAAAAAAAGACCTCAATGATGAAATGAAACAGATAGAAAAGGCGTTGTTGTTAAATAATTATCCTTTAAAATTCATTAGGAAGATTGAAAAAGACCGAAAGAAAAAGAAAAATAATTGTGAAACTAGCAACTATAATATAAATAAGAGAGAATACAAGTCATCTACAGCCATACCACATAAGGCGGGGACATCTGAGAACCTACGTAGGATTCTAAATAAAGCAGGAATAAGTGTGGCATTCAAACCTACAAACTCACTCAGAGACAAGCTCTGTAGGTTAAGGGACCCTGTCGGTGGACCCAATTAGACAAAATAATATAATTTACAAAATACCTTGCTATGACTATTGGTGAGGTCAACTACATAGGTCAAACTAGCAGATCAGGGGTAGTCAGATTGTGAGAACATAAGAATTTAGCTAAGGTAAGAATAGTTGACCCTGAGAAGATAAGTAATTCAGAAAAAAGCTCAGCAATTGCAATGCATGCATTAACACACAACCACACAATAGGGTGGGAGAGGGTAGAAATTCTAAAAAGTAATCTAGGTAGGGGGAGAGCGAGAGAGGTTGATTACTGAATCCTTGTTCATCGAATCTACACCCAACACATGCAATAGGAATGATTCATCACTCATACCCGAAATATGGAAAGTATTACTACCAATCAAATCAAGTGAAAAACAATGGAACTATATAAATGAATTTAGGAAGTCGTGTGATTACCTTGATATGATTATGAGCAGTAATAAATTGTGCTCGAAACGTCATCAATAAACATTACTGTATAACACCACTGTGAGACTTTATCAAAATAAAATTTATTCATGATAGAATTACACTCTACCACAGTGCACAGGTTTTACTCTTTTTTCAATGTCAACAGTTACTGACTAAAATTCATACAACCAATCCCCTTGATTAGTGTAAACAAACCAATGGACAATATGTTTGCAAGATGATACGAACTCATTTAATTACGTGTGCATTTTTCTCACTGCTTACATCTTAGACAATATGAATATATTTTGTCAATATAAGGGTGGAAGTTGGGTACTGTGGTGGCAGAATGTAACCCCAATTTTTTTTTCCTTCACGTTCCCCAGTGGAACATAGGGCTCCAAACTAGAAGCTTGAAGTTTCTGTAACAGTGTTTATTTTTACAGGATGCCGTTGCTAGCCTCTTCCGCAACCTTCCTTCTTTACCAGCTTTCTTATTCCTGGCTTAGCGAGGTGAGGAAGTGCGTCGGCCGGGAACCGAACCCCAGACCATGTGCATGGTTGGTTAACGTCCTAACCGCTTTGCCAACGGTGCACACAAACCCCAAGTTCGATAAGTTTATTTTAAATATCACACAAAGTGATGATGCATTATAATTAACAACTGGTTGACATGGTTTCATGCATAAATTATTATTCCTGCTCAGAATCAGATCACTTCTATTCACACAGCTTCACAATTTGTCTCACATATATTTTCTCTGTTTTTCTACCTCTCCAACGTCCACCTGTTGTTTGTTGCCACTTGATGTTGCGCCATTCCTATGCATCACTGATACAGGATAAAACTAAGCCACTGTGCTAAAGTGTAATTCCATTAATATCAGTAAAAAGTTTGAGCATTGTGGATTAGATCAAATGAAGTATAATTATATTTCAATAGTTTACACACAATGATAAGTTTTGTTACTGGTAATATTTCGCGCAAAATTACTGCCCGTGTTCACACCACTGTTGGAATTGTTTGATTCACACATTTATGATTTGTGCTCAAATATATAGTTCATTATTTTTGCTCATTCATGTTTTTGCATTCAGAATTATATTTCAAGTTGTTGATAGTTGTACTGAGTCACCCCTGTTACATGAATCCGGTGTGACTTTAATGAATATCGATTCTGTTATAAGTCTTTCTTTCCATTTGTTCATGTTAGTTTTTAGAATACACACATTGTTCCAATCGATATTGTGGTTTTTGTCCCATGCATGTGCAGCTATCGATGAATTTTTTTCAAGATTCTTGTAGGTTTGTGTTCCTGTTGGTTGACCTTTGGTTAGGCGTTTATGTTCACTCACTCTTATTTTGAGTGATCTGGACGTTTGATCCACATATTTAGTCGGACAGTCGGCACAGGATACTTTATAAATCACATTGTTTTTATCCATCATTTTTATGGGATCTTTCAGTTGATTTATTTTATTTTTGATTAGATTTGTCGGTTTGAACGTTGTGTGAATGCCGATTTTTTGAGGTTTCTTTGAATTGCCTCTGATGTACCATTTTTATATGGTATTGTGACTGTCTTTTTACATTCTTCCATCCTGTTATTCTCCAGTTTTACCCTCTTTTTTCACTTTTTCATATTATCTTTTATAAATTCTTTTGGGTAGTTATTTTCGAGTAGCATTTTAATTAGGACATTTATTTCTTTACACTGGTCCTCTGACATTGTTGTAAGTCTACGCATTCTATCTGTAATTCCACTGTGTGAGTAAAATTTAATTTGATAAAGTCCCACAGTGTTACATATACAGTATAATTTACTGATGACAACATTTCGAGCACAATTTATCTCTGCTGATAATCATATCAAGGCACTACTCACACAACGTCCTTAGTTCATTTATATCATTCCGTTGGTTTTCATCGCTTCACTTGATTGGTAGTAGTATTTTCCATATTTCCTGTATGAGTGACGAGTCATTCCTAATGCATGTGTAGACTTCATGAACAAGGATTCAGTAATCAGCTTCTCTCTCGCGCTCCACCTACCTATATTACTTCTTAGAATTTTAACCTTCTCCCACCACTCTGTTGTGTGGTTGTGTGTTCATATGATATTTTTATGCGGTTTTAGGCTAATCAGAGCAGTAGCACTAATTAATAGAGAAAAGCCTTAATGATGAAATAAAAGCAGGTAGAAGAAGCGTTGAAATATCAAATAACAGCTACACCTAGAATAATCGACCCCACGAAGTTAGTTAATAAACTAAAAGAAAGCTCTGCCACCAAATTGTATTCATTTGCATTTAATCCCACAAAATCGGGTGGAACAGGGTGAGAGGATTTAAAAGTGATATAGCTAGGTCGAGGAACGGAGATGTTAATCATTGAAGCTTTGTTTACCGATTCAACACCACAAACGTGCGATCGGAATGACACCATGCATCGCCTATACCGGAGATATGGAAAGTGTTAACAAACAACAAGAGGAAGCTGGAGAAACAGAAAGATACCTTTATCTCAGTGAAGAATTACGGATGGTGAATATCAGCAACTTAATTTCGAAATGACTACAGACTGTTCCAAGGTAGTGCTTGCTTCTGAGCGAAATCTGAAATCAGCCTCCCCCCTATTCTTGTCTAATTATACTACAAACAGTTAGCCTTCTAACTCAGTGATTATTTTCTGCACCTAGATTAATTCAAAAATATGTTGCTAATGCCTTTGACTCATAACACAACGTCACTGGAAGAAGGACGCGTTGGGAAACTTTGTAACTTCGACTTTTTTGGAAGCCTTTAGAATGCAGTATGCATTTGAAGAGAATTTTCGAAATTTAACGTGCTTGTATTATTACACGAATATGAAGTATAGGCATCATTCTGTTTTCTTGTTAGGGCATTCTTTGGTTCCTTTTGGTAAGTTACTCCAAAAACTGTTTTCATTCCTACTTTTCACTAACAGTGACAATGGATGCCAATTTTTATTAGAGTATATTTCGAATCACTGCACTACTGGACCATTTCTGTAATTTTCGGCATGTAGTACAAAATTGCACCTAATTTCCTCATCACATAATGCAGTGGAGATAATTAAACTTGTGTAAATTAGAAGTGTTGGTCCCTAAACGTTTTCTCACCACACAAATTGTGTGCCTAATAGGGTATTGTAGAGTTGTTGTACCTAGTCATCCAGCTGTTAATTTCTCCTGTGGTTGCTTCCAGTTTGACCTGATAATATGCAAGCATAGAATTGTGTGCAGAGAGTATTTTCATGGTCTGAGAATTTATTAATCGCTAGCTTCTTGCATGAGTCCATGTGTCTATCAACAACACTACCAAGTTGTTGGTTTGGCGACATCCCACTTGCCCTACCGGCAGCTACTAGTGCACTTCGTAGTGTAAGATGATATTTTTTAGGTAGCTCAAGAAAGGTTGTAATCTGGGGAGCAATAATGAATATTAGGAGAATACAAGAATCAATCAACGGCAACAGCAGAGAACCAGTGATACCAGAATATCCTAAGTTGTGTAAATAGGACGTTAAATGAAATATCTTTCTCAAGTATTGGTTATGCAGGTTTTTTTTTTTTGTGGAGGATTCCGTCATGAGCTGACATCAGTTAGAAAACCATTAGGAAACCACTGGGGAGTACTGGACAGCCAACTGTTTCGTCCTTGTTTGAGGACATAAGAGAGATCAAAAGAAATATACAGTCCAAGGTGTTTCACATCATGAGAATGAACTGGTTCATGTAGGTCGCGCTTGAGTCTCAAAGTGAAATTAACAGTCTGACATTTAGAGTGACTTAGCCTAAGACTTGGCGAGTCACGAAGGCCACTTCAAACAAACTACACACCTTAATCAACAGCTGTCTTCACTCAATACCACTCAAGATCTGCTGGCCAGAGAATATCAGCAACAGGGATCTCTGGCAATGAACCAACGAACAAACCCAGCAGAAACCAAGTGTGCAACAAATATACAGGAAACAATTGAGGTGGATTGACCACTATACTCTGAGAAAACCATCAAGTAAGTGACATCACACGCCAGGCCACTGCTCAAGCGGAACCCAGCCGAATAGGAAGTGGCGAGTTGGTCGTCAGTACGAGAGTGACATGTTGGGTTAGGGTCATGTGAAGAGCAGACAAAAGCATGTG
>CALYDE020000858.1:0-28791 GCA_944472155.2 Trichobilharzia szidati
GACGAGAGTTAGTCACATACATTAAGGCCGACAAAAAAAATAATGTATGAATGCACATTTACAATTTCCCTTGAGTTCCGAGTGGAACACAGGGCCTGTAGCTGAGGGGCACTCTTCCCTATCATCTTGTTCTTTGCTGTCTTTTCTACCTGAATTCAGGTTTGCTAGTAAACTTCCACCTACTATTCCGCAAACCACCTCCATGTCATCGCTCAACTCGTCGTTTTCTATTTAGGTTTCCGCTAGGGCGGTGGCTTGTTTGGTGTGTGATGTCAATTTATTGTCTCCCCAACATGTGTCCGATTCATCTCAATATCATTCAGCGCATTTCTTAGTTAGGCGATTAGTTCTTGGTGGCATCGTTGCAGTGCGACAGCTCCTTGTTGCTCATTCAGTATGGAAAGTCTCCTCTGCAGTAG
Organism: Trichobilharzia szidati; assembly: GCA_944472155.2. Taxonomy (NCBI): domain Eukaryota; kingdom Metazoa; phylum Platyhelminthes; class Trematoda; order Strigeidida; family Schistosomatidae; genus Trichobilharzia; species Trichobilharzia szidati. The sequence goes on from CALYDE020000858.1 coordinate 420, forward strand.
CCTTTTAGAAAGGTCCGGTCTTTAAAGGGCATATATATACACATGTAAGCACTGTCTGATTTGATATTATGGTGAGTGAATGCTGTAAATTTCTTCACGGACTTCTGAATAATGAATGGATGGTCTTCCTTTCTGACCCTGACTGGTTTTGACATTGTCACTAGTAGATTGAAAATCCCCATTGAGTCATATGATAAAGAGAAGACATTCTGCGAAGAGACTCTTTTCGGCGAATTCATTCATATAGCTGTACAATCACATTTATATATAAATATTTGTGTGTGTGTGTGTGTACATGAGGTTTGTCAAGTTTAGATAATTGATTAGTTAGTACAGGAATGATGTAGTATAGAGACAAAGTTAATCAGACAGCAACTAAAGTAAGACTGAGTTAAAAAGATAGATGACGTAATATAATTGGCTAAAATGTTACAACTTAGGTCAGGATAGCAACAGAGGTAATTACAGGTAGAGATTAAGTAGAAGTGAAATTGAGTGAATAAGTTGGATGACGTAACATGAATGACTAGAAACTGAGCGTTGTTCAAGTCAGTAACAGTGGTAGTGAGGTGTAGAAATTGAGTCGGGTGGGGGTAGAGAACAAGAAAGTTGAAAATGTAAAATGTTACAATTGAGAAGACAAAATAATACTAATGAAGAGACAGAAGAAAAGATTAGGTAGAATTTACATGTCGGCTAATAAGATAGATTACGTCCATTGTAATCCTTTCTTCTGTCTCTTCATTAGTATTTTTTTGTCTTCTCAATTGTAACATTTTACATTTTCAACTTTCTTGTTCTCTACCCCCACCCGATTCAATTTCTACACCTCACTACCACTGTTACTGACTTGAACAACGCTCAGTTTCTAGTCATTCATGTTACGTCATCCAACTTATTCACTCAATTTCACTTCTACTTAATCTCTACCTGTAATTACCTCTGTTGCTATCCTGACCTAAGTTGTAACATTTTAGCCAATTATATTACGTCATCTATCTTTTTAACTCAGTCTTACTTTAGTTGCTGTCTGATTAACTTTGTCTCTATACTACATCATTCCTGTACTAACTAATCAATTATCTAAACTTGACAAACCTCATGTACACACACACACACACAAATATTTATATATAAATGTGATTGTACAGCTATATGAATGAATTCACCGAAAAGAGTCTCTTCGCTGAATGTCTTCTCTTTTTCATTGTCACTAGTTCCGCCTGTAGCTGAACGCACGCTGCCTATGTAAGCGAAAGAGGTGACCTCGTTTGGACCTCTCATAAGTGATAGTGACTAAGCTGTGTTATCCACGTTGGTCGTTGGGTACTTTCATCAACTCTATATCCACTTCGAATGTCATCTTCGCTGTCTCTTCTGACAACTTGTTTTCGCCTGTAGATCTTCGCGTTTGTACGACATCAGTTACAGAAGAGTCTCGAAAGACAGAAGTCCTAGAGAGTCTTTTTCAGCCCAACAAATATCCGTCTTCTTGCTACACACTGACGCTTTGTTGTGTGACCCAGTAGTTCACTATTATCAAGAGTGTTATCGGTGATAGTAGGCAGTCTTGTCTTACACTCCTGTCTTCAATTCAGACTCGTGTGATGATACCCACCTGTCTCTTCTGCGTGTATGCTCGATGCATCTCAATTTTCTCCAGCAGTTGATTCTAAACCTTTCTAGGAGCACACCTCGACAGTGTTTACGCCCTCCTCCATATGCAGTTGAAACCAGCAATTAGAGACTTCTTCAATTGGTGGCATGTTTTGGTCCCACACCAAAGCCACACAAAACTTTCACATCCATCCTCAAATTTCATCAACAATCAGACAGCCGATATAGGGTGATGCGACTTCTCAAATAAGTGGGTGAAAGGATGGTCCACACATTTGAACACCTTACTTTCGATCTTAAAACCAATAGTCGGTGCACTCCAGTACTATATCACGTCAGAAGTAGCTGGAGTGGAATTCAAACCTGAGAGTGTTCACTTAGTTTGAAGATCTTTCAAGAATTTCCTTAAGTTTCCTTCACCTTGAACCTAATTAAAAGGTATGCTGGGTTTCTAAAGGAATATATGTAGCGAACTCTCACCTAGAACTGTGTGTAAGCTGCATATTTAAAATTTTTACCAAGGAGTCAGCTAGCCAGACAGTATTCAAACGGTCTCAAAGACATTCAACAATTAGCTGAGTCAAACCGGGATAGACCACTGATAATTTCAGACACTAACCGTAGATCGAGACACTGAGTCCTTATTTAAGGAAGAAATAGCGAAACGAGTTTCTGAGATCGACAGCAGGACTTCCCCCGAGGTAGCCTAGCACAACATACAGTTAGCTGTAGACACAGCTGTGAAAGCTAAAACCTAAAGTTAATAAAAGCCATTGGATCTCTACCGCCTCATCTGAACTGACTGACGCAAGGAGACTGATTCCAGCGAGCTCCGATTATGATGAGGAGCGAAAGGTACTTAAACGAAAACTAACAAAAAGTCATTGCAACGACCGTGAACAGTGGTGGGTGACAAAAGCGAAAGAGATGGAAAAGGCATCGGCGATTGGAACACCAGACAACTATTCAGGCTTATCAGGGAAACAGGTGGCAAAAGGCAAATGATAAGCGAAACAATCTCGGAGAAAAATGGCACCATAATTAGCTCCCAGGATAAACGACTGGAGCGCTGGAAAGAACACTATGAAGAGCAGTTTAATTGGCCTACAGCCACGCTTAACCTGCCAAACATTCAACACCTCAGCTGATGCTAATATACCGGTGGATGCCATATTCATCGACCTTAGCAAGGCGTTTGACAGGGTTTCTCATTCAGGTCTTCTAGTAAAGTTAGGCAGTATGGGAATCAATAAAGTGGTTACCGACTGGATTCAAGACTTTCTAAAGGACAGAAGACAAAGAGTACGAGTTAAGGGGGTTTATCAACATGGGAATCAGTTAAAAGTGGCGTTCCTCAGGGTACAATTCTAGGCCCACTTCTTTCCTGATTTATGTTAATGAGATTCCATCGGTACTTAGGTCATCCTGCTTACTGTTTGCTGATGACATCAAGATATGGAGGGCCTTACACGATGACAGTGATCAACTTGCTTTGCAGGAAGATTTAAACTTGTTAAGTGATTGGTGTAAGCACTGGGCCTTGGAGATTAACTTAAGCAAGAGTGTAGTTATGCATGTATCTCATAGTCACGTGCACAATTACTCAATGAATGGCATTACTCTCCCAGTGGTCACTGAGTACAAGGACTTGGGAGTGGTTGTGCAGCATGACTTGAAAACAGCAACAAACAGTAGAGCTGCAGCCACTAAGGGTTTTCGAATATTATGGAACATACGCAAGGCTTTTGCGAACTATGACACTGATATATTTCGTATATTATATCCGACTTATATCAGACCTCATTTGGAATATGGGATCCAGGCAGCGAGCCCGTGTTTCAAATACGAAATAGACTTATTAGAAAGGGTGCAAAGCGTAGGAACTAAGCTAATAAAGGGTTTCTCAACCCTCTCATATGAGGAGAGGTTAAGTCGACTGGGTTTATTTCCACTGTCATACAGACGACTTAGGAGTGACCTAATACTAGCATACCGTATCCTAAGAAATGATTTTGGAGCAAATTTATCTAATTTATTTCTTCCTTCTAGCACCAACCAATTGCGAGGACATCACCTCAAGGTTCAAAAGCCACGGTCGAATCGTCTGCGTCTGGAGATCCGTTTTTCGCATCGGATTGTGAACCATTGGAACTCCCTACCGGAACACGTCGTATCAGCTCCATCCGTTGATTCATTCAAGGCGAGATTGGACCTCCTGTGTGTAACAAATCGAAAGGATTAACACAGGCATATAGCCTACTATCCTAAATAAATTGTAAACTGTAAACTGAATGGGATATAGGCACAGGTCCTCCGTCCTTAACTGAGGTTACTTAAGCTGTCACTAATCTGAAGCAAGGCAAAGCAGCGGGACCTGATGGAATAACTCCAGAGGTATTTAAGTACGGTGGAGACAATTTACTGTCTGCATTAACTGAGGTGCTAGGCAGCGTCTGGGAATCAGAGGAAGTCCCATCGGGTTGGTGTAAGTCACTGATTATCCCGATATACAAGAAGGGAGACTATTCTTCCTGTGATAATCACAGAGGGATTAGCTTGACTAATATAGTATCTAAAGTCCTAGGCTCAATAATCATGCGTAGACTAAATGGTGCTCGGGAGGCACAAACACGAGAAAACCAGCCAGGCTTTAGGCCAGGAAGCGGGTGTATCGATCATATCTTCACTCTCCGACAGATTCTAGACTCTCGACCATAGGGTGTGTGTACTGCTCAGCATTCCGCTTCGTCCTCCTTTATGGCTGTGAGACCTGGCCATTGAGAGCGGAGGATATGAAAAGATTAGCTGTCTTTGATCATAGGTGTCTGCGTTCCATCTCCCGCGTGAAGTGGTATAATAAGGTGAGCAATATTGAGGTTAGGCGTCGAGTGCTAGGTAAGGAGGGGAAATCAGTTGACTAGGCTGTGAAGTAGCTACATCGACTGAGATGGCTAGGACATGTGCTACGTATGCCTAGTCATCGCCTTCCTCGACGGGCAATTTTAGCTGATATAGGGTCAGGCTGGAAAAGAGCTAGCGGCAGTCAAACTGAAACATGGCACCAGTCAATGAATTCCACAACAGTTAGTCTGAGCCACGTAGGAAGGTGTAGACTTCCTGGTTGAGGTCCTCGGGATGGTAAAAACCAATGGTTGGAAACAATTGGTGACATGCCTCAAAATCGTTCTCAATGGCGCAGATGCATCCACTCCTTGTGACTTATGATTTCCAATGAAACTGTTGTGTTCTTCATTATACTATACCTTTGTCTCACACCTCTGTTTACTGTCTTTATTATGCATTTCTCCTAATTTCTTCTCTTGCTTTGTGTGCTACATGGAGTGTGGCGACTTGAACTGCCGCACATATGTCCAAAGTTCTATGTCGAAAACAGACAGCCACTAACAATCGTGGCATGCGGTGAAATAAATGAGAATGGAGAAGGTTTCGCAAATTTCTCCGCCTTAAATGATTTGGAAATTAGGGGAAGCGCTTACAGCCTAAGAGACCGTTATCGCATCAGTTGTCTTAAAATGCGTTGACCTCATTCTCAATTCAAATTTTACACATATATACATTGAAAGACTTTTCATTACTCACTGAGTGTCGCAGAACTTAGGTTTAGTTTAGTGTAATTTGTCCCACAGTTATCATATGCTATTGGGTAAATTTTGCTAAATAATCAATAGCAAACGAATTTACGGTTATTATTATTACGATTATTATTACTGTAACAACAGAAGACAAGGGTCAGGCAACGGATCGTTTATTAAGGAAAATCAACACATATTTATAGATTTTAATGTACATTATTGTTAGTAGAAAATAGAGTCTTTTGATTGGTTGTTTCTCACAGAAAGTTAACCTTGCATCTCTTTGTGGCTGTTTCAAATCATCCATATGCCAACTGTATCGTCAACGGATCTAATGAGGTACGCGGTGGTGATCCGCCAACAGGCGACGACAGAAAAGGGGAATAAGAGAGCAAGAGAAATAATCGACGACATGCGTCTTATTGTCAAGGAGTTGCTTGAGGTTTACTCGCGAAATACGAACGGGCGTTTCCCAACGCGTATAATATTCTATCGTGATGGAGTCTCGGAAGGCCAGTTCGAGAATGTGTTGGTAGAGGAGTTGGCGGCAATTCAGAGAGCTTGTGCAGACATTCGTCCTGGTGAAGAACCCGCGATCACTTATATTGTTGTGCAGAAGCGTCACCACATTCGATTTCGACCGAGCAAGCCTAGGGCGAGAAACGTGGAGCCAGGAACGGTGGTTGATACAGACATCACACATCCCAGGGAATTCGATTTCTACCTGTGCTCACAAGAAGGGATCCAGGGTACTTCAAAACCTGCTCATTATCACGTTTTGTATGATGACAGTAACTGGACATCGGACGCTCTCCAGTTGTTCACCTACCACCTATGCTATGCGTACATGAGGTGTTCGCGTAGTGTCTCGTATCCATCGCCAACTTATTATTCTCACTTGGCCGCATTTCGTGCCCGTGAATGGTTATCGGACGTGGAGAAGCCAGAGATTCTGTTGGACGGTGGTCGTTTTAAAGTTCACAGCAGCCAAGTTGACGGGACGTTTTACGTGTGAGGAGACTTTTTATTTTCAGATAAATTGCATTTTATTTTACATCTGAAAAAAAATTAACAGAAGTCAAGGGCCGGGCAACAGATCGCTTATTAAGGAAAATCAACACATATTTATAGATTTTAATGTACATTATTGTTAGTAGAAAATAGAGTCTTTTGATTGGTTGTTTCTCACAGAAAGTTAACCTTGCATCTCTTTGTGGCTGTTTCAAATCATCCATATGCCAACTGTATCGTCAACGGATCTAATGAGGTACGCGATGGTGATCGGCAAGTCATTATCTCAAACTAGCTTTGAAAGATTTTATGGACTGATGCCATGTTTTTGTTTGGCCATCGCTATCTCTCTTCCAATCTGATCCAGTGACCCCCCATCGTCACAATGGGGATACAGCATCCTCGTCATATGAGTGGAGGAAACATCTCACCGATTGCTGTTGATTACATACTCATCCCACTTTTCACCAGCTTTACGACTTTGTTCTATAATAAACTCCATGCTGGCCATTCTTAGTCTATTTGTTCCTCCTTGTTCTTTATCAATAAGCATTTCCAAATGATTATTCATCACTATGAACGAATTAGTTGTCAGCTCTTTCGATTACGCAAGATCATTCACAACATAATACGACTAGACACAAGATGGTATTTAGCGTCATGAATCCAGCCTTCGACATCCATCAAACTAGGTGGCTAGCTACTATGTCGCACTTTGAATTGTTGGTTTACATGGTTGAAGGTAATAGGCAGGAATCTCTGTGTGGACCTAGCTTTCTTACTTGTTGGCATTAACGCCAGCCAGAAAGGCGCATCTGGAATCTTGAAAGAACTAACGACGTCACCTCTGGGAGACTTCAACAAGCCAGGTCGCTCAGTGGAGTCCTGCAGTCAGAGACATTACCACTGAGCTATTCAGATTCACGAGACAACACTTTAAGTGAGCACAGAGAAAATGGAAGTGATGAAAATACCCGATAACCAACAACAATAATAACAACCATTAATCACTGTCAACGGAAGAAATTTGAAAGAGGCCTCTTTTTCACTTATCTAGGCAGCATCGTGTCAACTATAGTAGAAAGGATGGACGAGGATATCAAAACAAGAATCGTAAAGGCAAGGCAGAATTCATAACTCTGAAATCAGCTGCACTCCACAGTATAAAGAACGAAATTCGGATTCTGTCTAACACCACTGTTAAGTAAGCCGCTTTATATTAAATATGGGTCAGAAACCTGGCGTGGTGAGCCATGAAAAGCATTTCTAGAAATATATAACCGAAATAACAAATTCACCTGATGAAGTTCTTCAAGTTCGTTGGTTTCAACAAGCCAGGAAGCCATTCCTCCCCATATTCAAAAGCATCGAGAAACCTGACACTGGTGGGTTGTTTTACAGATGTTATCGGCTGTTCAGTATGAAAGGGAGGAATATGCACTGACGAAGAAGTACCAACGGTAATACCAGATTGAGAAGAATGTTCATCTCCTTCACAATTGTGCTTCGTTCCCTTTAATGAAGTTCGACTGGGTTGTTTAACTCTCTCAGGAGAAGGAGTAGCTACACGTTTCCTTTTCTTAGATGTATTGCTTTTACCATCATGTGGCGTTGAAATGTTTTCTTTCATTGGACTTTCAGCTATGGGGCATCCACCATTTGTTGTGTTAGCAGAATTCAATGATTTCGTCAATTTTCCAAGTAATTTAATGCCTTCTTCTGTGATTTCAACCTTTCCCTGTTAAAAAGAAGAAAAATGGTAAGACCAATAGATGTCGAAGTCAGCGGATCAACGAAGATAGCGTGGGAAAAGTATGACAGATTAGAAAACTTCGACATGTGAATTATCGAAGATAACACAAATATCATCGCTTATTTAGAAATTGGTCAAATTCTAGGCTGACTAATTCCCATGCATTGAAAGAGAAGCTACAGGAAATTCAGGTAGAAAAGGATCAAAAACAAATTAAGATTAGTTTCAATATAACCAGTTTGTACATACTAATTTCCCGATGAAAAGAACTGATCACGGGAAAAATGAACAGAGCAAACACGAGGGTAATTAGTAGAGAATTTCAGATCTTAGATTGAGAATTAAAGGCTTTGTTAGTGCTTCATCTGTTAATTATTCTCTTCTTGAATGAGTAGTAGAGGGCGTAGACACAACTTCACTACAACATAATGAAATATGTGTGTACATTCAAGTTTAGTGATGAAGCCTGTTTATCACTTTTGGGACTTCAGATGACAGAGAACTGCAGACTGCACAGCTAAAAACAAAGCGTTTTAATGAATTCGTCAATCACAGCTGAAATTCAACATGCACTTAACTTAAAACTTACATAAGCCTCAAGAATAAGACGTCAAACTGATATCCCAATATCATTACACAGTTAAAATCAGGGAGGATCATGAAAAATGTGAAGTAACCACAGATCACATCTCCAGACTTTCACCACTGACTACACCATTACCTCAGGTGATATATATATATCCTCAGAGTCACAAACTAGGACGAAACAGCTGTCCAATCCTCCCAGGTTTTCCAGTGGTTCTCCAAATGCTGTCAGCTCATGATGAAATCCGGCGGAGTTAAACTTTAGACACCAGTAACAACCAATCAGCAAACGACCTTGAACGGACCAATCACAAGAAAGAGGCGTTTATGATAAGTGGTAATGTATATTTATAGAAAAATGCATAAAAAATAGGATAAAACAATTACAACGGGTATCTTTCACGAACATGGGACAGAAACATTTCCCAATTCAGCAACGGACTGTCAATAGAAAAGTCGCACCACACTCTGTATATATATGTTTATATATATTCATCTAAATGACTATAAATGAGATCCTTCCGGGATCCATTTATAGCCCTTACCAGATTTTTCAACCGGCCTCAAAATCCTTCAATAGAATTTGTATGAGTTCCGGCAACTGGATCCACAAAATCGTTTGAATGGTTCACTCGGTGATGACTATATCCCAAGGATGAAGGCGAATTATAACCTTTCCACTCGTCCGTGTGTATAATTGAACCCCGTTTGATGGGTCTCGTTATAATAGGTATTAACGTTGTCGCCTTTCTATCTCCTATTCTTTCAACGAATCCCTTTCGTAAGGAAGTATCGTATAAACCTATCACCCAGATATTATTCGCTCGCTGGCGACCACGGTTGTATTTCTTTTTCAGCATCACAGTTTCATCCACGTGCATGATAACGTCTTCTCCACCCAACAACGAAGTGATCTTCTCGATTTTCCAGGATTCAATATCTCTGCAATACTGGTACCATTGAACTGTTGAGACGAGGCTGTTCTCCGTCTCCGCAGCTGCTGCTCTCACTGGCTGTTTTAATACCCAGTAGTTGCAGATATATAAAATTTGCGTCAAGGAGAGGTGCGACATTGCAAAAAAGGTTCCTACGAAATATTAAAATTATCAACTTACCCTCTCTAATGCTAACACGCTTGGAGCATATAGCACAACGATGGACAAATCCATCAATTGACCTAATATAGCTTTTTAAGGTCATGATACCTCCCTCTCCTTTCGAAGCAAGCCTAAGTCCAAGCAATACTGAAAGACACTATCCTCCTAGATTTGCAAACGTAACCTTGTAAGGGCACGCATTGAAATGAATCAGGCGCTATACAACATTGAACTACATTCGTGAAACTGGCTGGACTTATCCGGCATGTTGTTTGAAATTTCGCTCGGCAAATTTCTTTTGTCAATAATTTTTAATAAAATTTTTGTTATATGTTTTCTGGATTGATAAGAATTCTCATTTCCTGGCTAGTTATGTTGGTGTCCGCGTCATTTAATCTGACTGCGACACACTTAGCATATTGGTTGTAATGATTAGTGTTTCATACTGAATGCGTCAAAACATCTCTACAATGAAGAAGATGGGGTGGTTGGAGGTAATGTCATCTACACAAATAGTTTATTTCTTGTAGAAGGTGCAGCTTTCGACATAGTGTCATTCAATGAAGACTACGTCAAAATGTGGCTATTTTCGTGTGAAGAACAGTACTATTTTACAAAAGAATGCTATCACTACATGGGAATCACCTATAAATGCCAACAGAACGTGAAACCAATGTGTAAACGAACGGCTACGGAACTGCAATCCAACATAACCGACTAACATGGACGAAAATGACCTTTGAGCGTCTCACTCCATCAATGACCTTGAGCATGCGGGATAATTTCAGCCGTGAATCTCATTGGATAATTTGACGTCGTTCGCTGATTGGAAGTGACTGGTGTCTAAAGTTTAACTTGGCTTTATGAACATATTGTTAATCACGACAGATAGATGGACTATATGATAGACAGCTAATCAATATGATGTGACCTTCTTGTCGCGATTATTCGTCAATTTATTGTAACTCTCACCACGTGATGTGACCTTGAATGTTCTTTGTTGTCTGTCACTTTATTTGTATGTACATGTAATTAATTAACTGTTCATTTGTCCGTTCCTTCAATACTGTTCGGTACGCTTTTGTCCTTTTTTGAATGACAGTGGATTTGTACATTTTTCTTGGTGTAATTGTATGATTTATTTTATGTTTTAGAAACAGATAAAGTTTAAGTCAAGTCATTCTGTTTTAACTATAGCTAAGCCAAGACTCTGTGTCGTCAGTATTACAGTGTGCGTCGGTGGCACAGTGGTTAGCACTCTCGCCGACCATGCACATGATCCGAGGTTCGATCCCCTGCTGACGCACACCCGATATCTATGGTCGGTCTGCAAAATTTGGGCTACCGATATCCATGCTGAAAATGCCATACTTGTACTGAAAATACAAGGTGGCATCAAGCTGTAACCAAAAATATTAAAAAAATATAAATATTGAGAAAGGACTAAATCTGTAGGACAAAAATAATCCTACAAAGTTTCGAACAGTATGGCAGACGAAAGTTATGAAACTATGCCATCGTTAACTCCACAGTTAGAAAAGAGTAATGAGGCTGATTTCCCTGGAAGCAAAGAGAATAAATCACACCGTATGGTAGAATTGGAGCTAGCGAAATTGCGCATGGTCCAAAAAGAGAAAGAAATGGAATTAGAAAGATTACGACAAGGTAGTCGCGAATGTTCTGGTCACAATAAATCGCCTTACAAACCTTCTACTTCCCATAAAGTCACTGTATCTCTTAACGGTGAGTTCACCATAGCCATATCTAAGTTTATGGACATGCTTGAAAGATATCAATATTTTAAGAAGGATGCCGATGAACTTGAGTGTTGGATCAATAAAAAACTGCAAACATATGCAAATGAGGATTTTAAAGAACTCAGTAATCTTCATCTGAAAAAACAGAAACATCAGGAGTTTGAGTTCGAAGTAACAGTTCATGCTGAAACACTGTCAGCTCTGGATTCTGCGGGAGAAGAAATGATTGGTCAGGGACACTACGCAACAGATATTATCAAAAACCGTCTTGATGAACTGCATGCCCTGTGGGAAAGGCTTATGGCTATTTTCAGAGAAAAATTACGTCTTATTAACCTAACGCTTAAATTTGTCCAGTTTTTACGCCAAGTCGAGGAGATACTTTTCTGGATACGTGAAAAAGAAACTTACGTAACATCAGAGGATTTAGGTCAAGACTTGTAACATGCTGAGACACTTCAGAAAGGGTTTAATGAGTTTACAAAAGATCTCGAGAATCAAGAAAGTCGTGCAGAAGACATCTATCGGAAGGCAGATGAACTTCTAAAAGAGAAATTTCCTGAGGATGCCCTAGTCATAGAAAAGTTCAGACAAGTCCGCGAAGCTATAGAACGTCTGAAGGATCTGGCTAGAAAACGACAAGAAAAGCTCCTGGAAGCCTATGAGATACAGCGCTTCTTTAGAGACATAGATGGAGCTATATCGTTGGTGAATGAAAAGTTCATTCCTTTATCCATTGAGGACTGTGGTCGTGATCTTGCCTCAGTCTAAGCCTTACAAAGGAAGCACGAAGCATTAGAAAGGGATTTGACTGCCCCAGATAAAAAGATTGTTCAACTTGGAAATGATGCTAAGGCGCTTGCACAGAAGCATCCTGATTCGCAAAACACTATACAAGGCAAGTATGACGCCTTAATCACTGCATGGGATAAGCTGAAAAGTCAGGCTGTAGATAGGAGAAGGTAAACTGGAAGAGTCATTCAAGATGCATCGCTTTTTGGCTGACTGGAGAGACTTGAGCATCTGGATGAATGACATGAAGACGTTAATATCGGCGGATGATTTGGCAAAGGATGTAGCTGGTGCTGAAGCCCAAGTAGAGCGACATAAGGAATACACCGGTGAGATAAATTCTCGAGCTGACAGTTTCGATACATGCATGCAAGAAGGTCAGGCATTACAAAGAGTTGGCCATCCCTGTAGTGGAGACATAGCTGCTAAACTTTCCACCCTTGAAAGAGGGAGAGCCTCCCTGATGCAGTTGTGTGAAGAAAGACGTGAACAGCTAGAACAGTGTATGGGCCTTCTGTATTTTTACCGCGACGCTGAACAGTCGGAATCTTGGATTGGTAAGCAACAGGCCTTCCTAGAAATAAAAGATGTGGGAGACTCACTCGATTCTGTGGAAGCACTGATAAGGAAACATTAAGACTTCGAAAAGTCGCTTCTAGCACAAGAAGAAAAGATGCGACAACTTGATGAATTCGCTGCAAAATTAATCGAATCAAACCACTATGCGGCTGCACAGGTTGATGAGATTCAGGAAGGTCTTCAAAATAGACGAAATGCATTAAAGGAGAAAGCTCAGAACCGCCGTCAGCGTCTTGAAGATTCCCACCGTTACCAAATGTTCGATAGAGATGCAGATGAAATGCAGTTGATGAAAGTTACAAAGACTCCACGAATTTGCAAACAAAGGTGCAGAAGCATCAGAGTTTTGAGGCAGAAATACAAGCGAACCAATCCCGCGTTGAAGATATTAAAAAGACAGGTCAGGATTTGTTAAATGCAAACCACTACAACTCGCCAGAAATAAAAGTAAAGATTGAACAGTTGGATGAAACTTGGTCTCATCTCGTAAATGCCATGGGAGACAAGAAGAAAGATTTAGATCAAGCAAGTAGGCAACAACAGTTCGCTCGCAACACAGAAGATGTCGAGTTATGGTTGAATGATGTTGAAGCTCAGATAGCCTCAGAGGATGTCGTTCGTGATCTAAACGGTGTGATGAACGTACAAAAGCGGTACAACTTGCTTGAATCTGATGTAGCTACTCATTGTGAACGTATAGATACATTCAAAGTCCAGGCTGACACGCTTGCTGCAGAAAGTCATTTCGACGCTCCTATTATCCAAGAAAAACAAAGACAGTTAGCCCAACGTTACCATGACCTGCAAATCCCTCCGAGTCAACGTCGTGAGAAGTTAAGAGATGCCCTTCCCTCGGACACATCTTTGCAGCTTGAATATGGTGACTATAGTGAGCTGATGAAGTTACTAGTCGATTGTCGTAAAGATTTTAAAGCACATTCGCCTAACCAAATTGAATCAGAAATGTGGCATCAGTATGCTGAAAGCTTCACTACTGGCTCAGTAGCCACTCACAAAGATGCCTTCAGGTTATGGGTTAAAGATAAGAACCCTGTTGTTGTAAACTATATTGGGTTTATCGAGTCATACCGTGATCCCTTTGGCGTTCGTGCAAAGTTTGAATCATTTGTCGCTGTTGTAAATAGGTCAGTGTCTAAAAAATTCCAGCGACTTGTAAATAATGCTGAAAGGTTGTTAACAAATTTATCATGGCCTTCTACATTTGAAAAAGTTAATTTCTTACAGCCAGACTTTACTAGTTTGGATGTAGTGACGTTTGCAACTGCTGGAATTCCTGTCAGAACTAATATTCCTAACTATGATGATGTACGACAAGTTGATGGATTTAAAAATGTTTCTTTGAATAATGTACTTAGTGTTCGTCTCGAAGATCCTAAACCAGAATTTCTACGTAATGAAGACAAACAAATGTACGTGGAACTTGCTGAAAGTTCCTTTGAATTACAAGTTGGACTTCATGAACTGACGGGATATGGTTCAGGTAAACTGTTTCGGCGTGATTGTTATGGAAAACGAAATTTCCACACGAAAACTACTGAATATGTCATAAATGGAGGTCCTGTAAAAAGTTGGTATGAACCAGGAGAAACGTATGACAGCAAGTTTTTAAACCTTTCATCTGCAATAGATAAGTGTCGAGCTGAGTGCGTTGGAATTAATTTATCTGACTTACCTCTTGTTCTGGAGCAGTTCGGTTTGACTACCGACTGTGTTCAAGGCGATGTCTCAGATGTAGTCTATATCAATTGGTTGTCAATGATTCCTTCAGTTGTAACTTCCATTGGGTTTTATTCTCCAGCAGAAAATGCTGATGACATTGGATCATGGTGTCTAGCACATTATTGTGCTTGTTATGCGATTCTGCGAGTTTTGATTGAAGCTGACGACTCTATGGTACGCACATATGAAGTAGTCGGTGAGGACGATGCATCTGATTTTTGCATTTCCTTGGATCCAAGAAGGCCTTTAACAGTGGCTCGTTCAGCAATTGGTGAATTCTTAAGAAAATTACAATATTACAAAGGTAAAGAGAATGCTATGTATGGATATGCTTTCTTCCAACACTATAGTCAACTACTTTCAAAATATTTGACTGATTTGTTCTGGCATAGATGGCTACGTGGATATCTTCTGATGCTGCGAACAAGATCTAAGTGGTTGGATATGAAGTGTAACCTACAACCTGGTGATCTCGTCCTAGTTAACAGTGCTGACACACAGAGAGGTTTCTGGCCAAAGGCTATAGTTGAGCAGATGTACTATGACCAAGATGGCCGCGTCAAGACGGTGAGGGTGAAAACTGCAACTCAAGAAGTTGAACGAGATATGAGAAGCTTATGTTTGTTGGAAGAAGCAGACAACTTTAAGGTCCCAGGTACGAAAAGACAATGTAGTGATCGTTCGCGGGGAGTGTTAATCGCGACAGATAGATGGACTATATGATAGACAGCTAATCAATATGATGTGACCTTCTTGTCGCGATTATTCGTCAATTTATTGTAACTCTCACCACGTGATGTGACCTTGAATGTTCTTTGTTGTCTGTCACTTTATTTGTATGTACATGTAATTAATTAACTGTTCATTTGTCCGTTCCTTCAATACTGTTCGGTACGCTTTTGTCCTTTTTTGAATGACAGTGGATTTGTACATTTTTCTTGGTGTAATTGTATGATTTATTTTATGTTTTAGAAACAGATAAAGTTTAAGTCAAGTCATTCTGTTTTAACTATAGCTAAGCCAAGACTCTGTGTCGTCAGTATTGAGGAAGGACTAAATCTGTAGGACAAAAATAATCCTACAGATATTACATGCTTTTCAGGTCAATACATTAAACAGAAAAAATCACAATTAAAATCTAGACTATGTATAGTTGATTGCACAGAAAACGATTACAAATCTTACCCGCCAGCCAATGTTTGCAAATGATAAGCATCTCTAGCAGAAAGCATTGCAACTTAGAACGCACGTGCGGAAACAGAGCAGTATTTAATTGACGCTCTGAATTACTGGACATTCAGTCCAACATTCAATTGTTGATTGGACATGGAATGTTTGTAACCTTGATTCAGATTAACATGGCTTTTGTGGTCTGGGAGGTTTTCTGGATCATGTACAAGAATATAATCCTATGTAGCCACTTTTAAACATTGCATTACCTGTATAAACACGTTTATTTCAAGTTGCGCACTTTTACTTCTTTGGAACCTGATTGGTCGCTACAGGTAGTTTCGTTTTGGGCTGTAATAGTTTAGATTCACCTGTTTTGACTCTTGGAAACTGTATCTCAGTAGAGACCTAGTTTCTTTAATTCTCTAGGTTTCTCTAGCATTCATCGATGGACCGCGTGAGGAGTTCCAGTCATTGACCGCGCAATGTGACGACTGCAATTCAACACGTACTTTATTTGCCTAGTGTTTGGGCACCGTTTTGTGATGACCTCCTGGAATGAAGGAAAAAGTTAGTATGGTCGATGCACAAATCACGCTTTAATATGAGATACGCCACGATCTGGTCACCTTTTCTCCTCCATTATGATAGTGAGAACAGGTTTACATGTCTCAGCCTCTTCCCTTAGAGAAGATGGGAGATACCATTGAATATTGTAGTTCCTACCCTTTGTATCACTCCCAAGACTCGGACACAATTTCTCGAAGCATGGACTAGCTACTCGTACACATTGTTCTACTTGAGGCCTGCTATAAATTGCGTGTGTCTGCTTGCCTACTCCTCCATTGAATGACTCCATTGAAGATGAAGGCACCACCTCCTCTAGTAATTATTTAATAAGGAGAGAAGAGAGCTGGTACTCCTTAACAATATCGATCACCCTTGGCTTTTGAACCCTCTTAAAATTCCTAAGGTTATGATTAGATACATATGCATAGTGTTATCAAGAGTGGCAGGCTTGAGAGTGTGGATTACATCTGTTTGGCCGCTTCCCGAATGTAACCACTGGACTCTGAATGAATTATGCGCAAGCAGTTAAGATAGTGGCCATTACATTACCATATTGCCCACCATGATTTGAAGAACTTATATGGCGTTGGTGATACCTTCATCGGCCTCGTGAGTATTATCAATAGATGAATAGATGACACAGTAGTACTTGTGAAGGATTTTGGCATTGCTTCATATGATAGCCTGTGAGTATCATCACGCCACTACCTGTTTTGCCCCTACTTTCAATTCGTGACCACAATCCAGTATTTCAGTACCGTACCGCTCTTGCTAAGCACACACTTGTTCACAATTCGAACTGCACAGTATTTCAGTTGAAATGCTTTCCTCCCAGTTTCCATGAACTGGTCCCATAAACGATTCATTTTTCCTACTAGCCTTATCGTTCTTCTATTTGTCCATATAGGTTTATGGAATGGCTGGGTAGAGATAAAGGTGAAAAAGAGGGGTTAGTGCACCGCAGGTACTCTTGAGTTCCAGCCAAGCGCCAATGACACTCAAGTCAGTGATAACTTACCAGACACCTAAGGATGCTGCAGTCCTGATGGCGGCATATCTGATTGGCACATATTTGCATGGATTGTCACTGACCTCATAATAAATTCTGCAGTTTCAAACGTAGAATTGTGACTACATGGTCACTGCTTCCTAGATGTAGGACGAACCTAATACTTCTTACATCCTCTTCGTGAAGCAAACATATCCTTGTAGAGGTGGTATTGGGTCCTATCCACTACTAGCCTTGTTTTTACTAATTGCCAGTCTTCGGATGATTCTTCCACTTCAGGAAGCCTGCGAATGAGACCATCTGGTAACTGACTTTCATATCAAAATAATTTCACAAATCACCGACTGATGCCGCGTTTAAGAGTGACAAAGAGCAGTCATCTTTTAACTAGTCACTTGTTTGAGTCCCTGTAACTGTTTCCACGAAATCACTGGAGTGGTTCACTCCAGTGATGATGAATGTATCCCAGGGATGACAATGAGTCATAGCCTTTCCACTCGTCGGTATGTACAATTGATCCCGGTTTCATAAGTCGCTTTATAATGGGTACTAGAGTAGTCGCCTTCCTGTCAGCTATTCCTTCAACAAATCCTTTTCGGAGGGACGTGTCGTATAAACCTATGACCCAAATGTTGTTCGCTCTCTGACGACAGCTGTTATATTTCTTCTTCACCAACACTGTCTCATCCACATAAACTACTGCGTCGTCCCTGCCTAACAACGAAGTAATTCTGTCCATTACTGAAAGACACTATCCTCCTCGAATTGCAAACGTAACCTTGTAAGGGCACGCACTGAAATGAATCAAGCGCTGTACAATATTGAACTACGTTCGTGAATCTCATTGGATAATTCGATGTCGTCCGCTGATTGGTAGTTACTGGTGTCTAAAGTTTAACTTGGCCGATAGTACAATGTATGGTGATGCACGGTGTAATACACATTACTTCCATAATATTTCTTCCTCCTAGAACAATGACAAGGCATAACACCATAGTGATCGTCCGAAATACAAAGTTTATTTCGGAATGTGCGATGTTGTCTGCTCAACTAGCTGGAGATCGTTCACGAAAGAACAAACGTAACGCGGTGACGTGCCAAATGGTGTGGGTGCTTGCCTGCGGGCCTTCAGCCGAACAATTGTAATTAAACATTAAGGATCAGCATCCAGTGTTCAGTGAAGAATGATGTGGCTATTAGCTTAAGGGAATTATCTGCTGCCCCATCTCACCCGCTTACTGAAGTTTTCAGTACCCATCAACGAAACCATCCGGAAATAAAAATTATTGGTGTGGCCATTTATTATACTCTTGCAATGGGCTTGGTGGATTGCCTGCTGGTCGTCCACCTATGCTAATCTGGTGGATGTCCACCACTTTGTTGATGTTTGTCTGTTAGACCTCATGCTTCTTTTGCTTCTTGTCCAGTGCCTTCCGCTCCTGGAAAAGAAAACAACAATGCTGAGAAAAATGTACTAAATACAATGTTTTAAAATTGGTGTACATCCACCATGCGACACATAACGCAAAAGATGTACGTATTAATGTTGCAGATGTTACATGTGCGATCATGAAAACATTTAATTTATGCTGTGTGGTACAACAAATAGTAATCTATATCCATAGAAAAATGTATTGTGGGCACGATAGATCGATGTTTCTATGAGAAAACAGGGTAGGTCGCATTTGTCTTATCATGTAAGACAAATATGGACGTGTTCCGATAATCTCATAGTTCGCCAAGAACGCATTTTCTTCTGAGTTTCGATAGAAAGCTTAGTGGCCTTCGCCGTGCGAATGATTTCTTCGAGGACAAATGGGTATTTGGTTACATGTGTGTTATAAGGAATGCTTAGTTCGAGCCTTACGCGATTGCCCTCTAAGTAGACCGGTTCTAGACAATCGATACTGAAAGAATCCTGCAACCCTTTTTGTCTGGGACAAAATGTTCATCCTTAAGCTCAATGACTCCATATGGTCCATCATATGGGGTTCCAGAGGGCGAACCACAGCATCACGACGAACAAATGCATGTGAAGTAGTTTTCAGTCGTGTGTGGACAAAGACTTCGAGGGTCTGTGGCCGCATTGCGTTTGTAAGCCTGCTGACATATGAGGCATGTCTTCAGCTGGTGAGAAGGCAGAGGCAGAAACAAACTCACCAGGCAGTCGTAGTTTTGTGCCATATACTAGCTTGGCGGCAGTATAACCAGCATCAGTTTTCAAGGCATTTCGTATGACTAAGAGAACCAACGGTTATGATTCGGTCTAACGTAACCTGGTGACGTAGCCTTCAGCTGTCGATATTAACGTTCAACCATACCGTTTACTTCAGGATGGTGGGCCGTTGTTCCAAAACGCATACAGCCAAGGATTTTAGTCAAGGCTTTCGAATTGCCTCCCGCGATCAGTTGTTATGGAGGATGGCCATGCCAAACTTGCGATCCATCGTTCGACAAAGACGCGTGCGACTGTTTTAGCAGAGAGGAACTGACTTGGGCCACCGTGTAGAACATCCAATGCAAGTGAAAATATAAGTTTGTCGATAAGGTTGTGGAAGGGGTTCAATCAGATCTATATGAACGTGTTCGAAACGAGCACCAGAGATGAGAAAGGTGTCAAGAGGGTTTCTGGTGTGTCTCACTACCTTATACTTTTAGGAAGCCAAGCTTGAATGAGCTCATTCCTTCACTTTCCTATTAACACAAATCCAACAAAACCAACTAGTTACGAGCTCGATGGTAGTTCGAATACCTGGATGGGATGAGCCATGAAACGTATTGAAGACGTTACGGCGATAACGTTTAGGCATGATGAGGCAAGGAGTACTCGTGGAAATGTCACAGAATAGTGTGCCACCCGATGCCCAAGGGTTTCTCGGCTAATTGCAGAGTTGTCTCCGACAACTCATGTTGTGGCTTGGTATCTTCTCTTTGAAGACTAGACAGTTTTACATGGTATATGTGATCTATTTAGGTGAAAGAACAAATGCGCCGCAAGGCATCTGCCACAGGGTTGTTCACTCTGAATACATGGCGAATATCCGATTTAAACTGTGAAACGTAATCCAGTTGGTGTGATTCTCTAGGTGAATACTTATTTGAAGTTGAGCTTATGGAGCATGGCAGAGGTGTGTGGTCAGAGAAAATTATAAATTGGAGACCCTCCACTGAATCTCGAAAATGACGTACAGCACAATACGTATCCAGGAGTTCCCTGCGGAATGTGCTGTACTTTGTTTCTGCCAATTGTAGATGCCTTGAGTAAAAGGCGATTGTCAAGTCATTGCAGAGCTGCGCCGATTGCAGTGTCTGATGCATCAACTGAGATTCTTAACGGTGCCATTGGAGCCTGCTACGTAAGAAGTGTAGTATCAGATATAGCCTATTTTAACCTGAATGAAAGAATTTCGAGCAGACGCGTCAAGTTCGATGGACTTGTTATTCCCTCGAAGAAGGTCTGTTGGTGGCTGAATCAGGGAGGCAAAGTTAGGAAAAAGTGTCAGTAACAACTTACCATGCCATTTAAAGTGATAAGATTTTTACCACCTTTGGCTCCGGACATTTCATTATCGCCTCAACGTTACTTGCCGGTGAGCGGATACGCTTGCAGTCAATGGTGTTGCCGAGAAAGTCGAGTGAATCTACTCCCATATGACAGTTTTGGATATTGATGGTAACACCATGTCGGCTTAACCTGTCAAATACCAAGTGCGTCAGGTGAGTTTCTTTGCCTGGACTGGCACTGAGACAGTCGGCTAAGTATGCGTATGTAAAGCCAAGACCGCGAAACACTTCGTCAATTAATCCTTGGAATGCTCGTGTTGCATTCCGGAGACCGGGTGGTATACACAGAAATTCAAAATGTCCGAAAGGCGTTTTGAGCGCAGTTCTAGAAATCTCATCAGGTGTCATTGGGATTTGGTTGTACGCCTTAACCAAGTCTATTTTCGAGAATATAGTTGCGCCAGATGATGTTGCCGTCAAGTCATATTCGTGAGGCAATGGATAGCAATCAGGGTGTGGCGGCCGAAAAACATGTCAAATTATATGTTCAACGAAAAATAAGGAATCCAATGAAAATCGTGGTTGTTATGTGACATTGAAAAGGACTCTACCTTGTTCCGCGCGCTCAGAACAAATCTGTTTCTCTCAAGGTTGTATAGTGATTCAAATTTGAAAGGAGGGGTCAGTTCAAAAACCGGTGGACGCTGAACTGTAAAAGCCTAGCTCTCTGTATATACATGTATATATTTTTTGGACTGCTGCTGGTGTAATTCAGTGTCAATTATAAAGTGCTTTTCCTCAAGTCGTGTTCTGCTTCTTCGCTCTACCCTGCGTGCTTGATCTGTATAATTGTTTGTGTTGTTCTATTACAGCTGTATGGCTGAAGAGAAAGTAAAAGTTGGTTGTCGTGTTAAAATAGCATCGAGATCCGTTTTTGGGACCGTTGCTTTTGTCGGAATAACACAATTCTCACCAGGTAAAAAATTTTTGTTCTCATCGTGGACTTAGGAAAATGGGTGGGTATAATACTAGACGAGCCCAAAGGGAAGAACAACGGCACGGTTCAGGGGAAACGCTACTTTAGATGTGAGGAAAATTTTGGGATATTTGTGCGCCCATCTCAGGTATGTTTTATTTTAAACGGTTTTATGCATTGCTTGCATCTCTCTATGTGTCAGCTAATGCATATTATAAGAAGTCTTTACTATCAGGGGCTCCATAATATCTTTCTCATCAATTTCGCATTACCCTATTTAGCTTTTTCAGTCCTTGCACTCCGTATTTATATCAGATTATAAAAAGGTATTCCCAGCCCCATGAAACTGGATTCCCAACTGAATATTTAGTCTGCTGGTATTCTTACTCTGCGTGGAATTATATTGTAGCATTGTTCAGACCTACAGGCACACTTAGTGGAACCTAGGCGAAGTTAAACTATCATAACCAAAATTACAGTGACTTTGGGCAACCAATCAGAATTCAGATGAAAACAGGTCGCATAATCTGTGGAAAATGCATTAATGCACATTGTGAATACGATATTACACTGAATAATTGTCGCTTATGTGTTGTAAGGATGTCTCCCAGTCGCTAACCGGACAACCTAAAGAGAAGTCTTACCATGCGTGATAGATTTTTTCATCCAGGTGAATGTTGATCGTGATACTTTGAAATCCACTGATGTTTCTGACACTTCTTTAACCTACACCTAACTGTAACCGTAATCTTAAAAGCCATAACCGTAGCATACCTGCAGTACAGATTCACAGAAAAAGTACTTGGGGAATAAGTAGAATACTGTATCTACTCTCGCCAAATTCTAAACGGTAAGCATGATTTGATTTCGAATGACATTTCCGTAAATCTGATTGGTTCTTGGATGTCCACTTTTGACAGACCTTGACTTTGGCTGTGATACGTTAACTTCGCCGGGAACTGAATCCAACTGTAGTCTCCAGCCTATAGAGCTTATGACACTAGAGCATCCAAAGGGCTTAATCAACATGATGTCGGGACTTACTGTCATTTCTGTCGAGTAGTTGTTTCGCAACATTTCCTTAGAGGGCGATAACTTTTATGCTTGCTCAGCCTTTGCTTCAATATGCACCAGGCAGTCGATTTTCTTCCTTACTTCCAATTGTTAGTCTCAGCCATACCTTAGTATCTTAAAGAACAGACAGAGTGCGCCCCCTGAAGAATATACTGCTAAAACATTGTCTATCCAATGGTTTGTGAGACTTTAGGAATGTGTGCGATATATTCCTTGTTTTCTAAGAAACTGGACTTGGTGCTCATTGGCTTTAGATCTTGCCTTCAAGCCAGTGGACACCGGGCTCTAATCCCATTTCACTTACTGCAACCTGAGCAACTGATTAGTATCAGAAGCCTCTACATGATGCGTAATTCGTAGGTGGGTACATTAAATATGTTTTCCGGGTAGTTGGGTTCTTCTAAATATAATTTCTCACTCCCGCAGATGTTTGAACCGACACTTATTTCAACTTTAGAAAGTCACTTTGTTATCAATTGGTGAAATGTGAAGGCCGTCTCATTTTCGTTATCCACTTCTTTAGTGAAATATCTGTATACCTATTAGGCGTCAAGAATATATCAGTATGCGCCGTTATATTATCCCAGTGTTTAGTCATCAGTGTTGAGTCTGCAAAGATTACATTCATTTATTCTACACACCACCTCTTTTCTTTGATAGAAAATTAACTGTCAATCGTCTAAATTGGTTTTGTCATTTGTTACGCCTACTTACCACCTACCATGGCTTGTTGAGTCAAGGGTGGCCGTATCCGTACCCAGCCAATGAATGAATTCATGACTGTTAGTCCAATTAGTTTGGAAAAGTGCAACTTGCTTGCTGTGGTCGAAATGACTACCAAAACTCGTGACTAAAGATTGTGGGTGATTGGGATCAAAATAAATTATACAGACGCAAACGTATTCTCATCTTTTTATTTTAAATGTGTTGTCACATACTTTGTTTCTGTCCTTTTATTTCACAATATTTAACCACTTCTGATTACATTGTTAACATCACTTCTCTATTCGCATTCTTATTACCTTACATTTATATATATATATACATGAACCATCATACAATCATGGAACTCCTTGTATTAATAATGGTAGGATAATAGTAATATGACTCCATTCAAATACTGTATAGTCCAATATCCAGGACATATTTTAATTCTCTTGTCCCGCATTGTGCCATTTTTCTGTTTTATTATGTTAAGGACTATTTACAGTGTTTGTCTTTGAGTGATATTATGAAATGTGTCAGGTGGTTCTGCGATGATTAGTTGAGAATGCGAACCGTAATAAGTTTTCTCCATTTTGTGTAAGTCAATTCTTGTTTTTCCCGTTGATTAATTGAACGGAAATGTTTGGCTTCTGTCGACATGCGGCTCTGAATGTGGACTATCCGATGATGTCTGAGGATCAACAGTGATGTTATTTGCTGCCGAAGTGGCTTAGTCGTTAACACTGGCGTTTGAAACGACGGGGACTGGGTTTGATTCTCAGCAGAAATACCATCACACACACTGGAGATTGCAGTTACCTCTAGATGACGAGTCCTAAACGAGAGGGAACGTACTTCCGGGATTCCACTGATAGTCCCTATACACCAAATAACATGACAGATATGAGTCTGGAGTTTGTAACAAAGTAAATTAACTAATATTTATTGTTAAATTTGACTCATTGAATCCAGCGTCCTTTGTTTTATCTCTTTGTTCGGCAGGTAAATATTTTAGTCCAATGAACTGGTCCACTAAAAAGTATTAATTAGATTTCATTCGCAACAGTAGTATATATTTTGTTGTACTTTATTCAGGTTGTGTCCAAAAACATCGATCGTGAATGCATCTGCAATTAAAAAATCTAATTTATTTATAAAGAAGCAACCTCTATCTTCTGCTTAGAGGAAAGTGAATCAGTAGAGAACAAGCCTTTGCGAATGATTGAAGCTGAATTTCATGACAAGCACTCATACGAAAGGTCCAGTTCTGAAATAGATAAAGAGGTTCTGAAGGCAACCGATAGGGAGATGCGATTGCGGAACGGACATCATGAAGTTCCATTGACTTGGAAAGAGGACTGGCGTAGATTACCGCCTAATAGGTTTGAGGCAGAACGCAGGCTGGACAGTCTTCAGAGGAAACTGAAAAAGGACGAAAGCCTATTAAAGTCCTACAATCAAATACCAACAGACCATGAGTGGAAGGGTTACATTAGTCGCGTTCCTGACGACTTCTCCAAGGAACGTAGATTTATCCCTCACCACCCAGTTATAAATCCCCGCAAGCCTGGTAAAATAAGAGTGATTTTCGATAGTGCCTTTAGTTTCTTATGGTATTCTGAGGGTAGACCGGACTTACCACCGAGCCTATATCAATTAAACGTACATCCCTTCGGTGCTGCATCATCACCTTTTTTGTGCAGCCTATGCTTTAAAACGAGCCACAATTGACGTTAGTTTATGTGGACGTTGTTCACGACGATGGAAACAAGGGCAACTCCTTGCCGATACGTTTTGGAGACGGTGGAAGCGGGAGTACTTGACGACTATACAATCGCGTGCAAAGTGGGTTCAACGACATCGGAACTTACAAGTGGGAGACCTAGTACTAGTGACTGCGGAGCCTTCACCTCGCAATCTTTGTTCAATGGGAATAATTACAGGTATTACGGCAAGCTGTGATGGGTATATCAGAAAAGTGGATATCAAGACACCGAGGGGTATAGTCAACCGAGATGTGCGTAAGGTTTGCCTATTAGAAAATATTGAGGAGAGATAAGCACTTTGTAGGATATATAGCTGGATAGTGGATGCAGATGTGGCGAGAGTAAATTGTACCATTTCTGTGTCTTACTAGCAGGTAGAGTAGGTAAAACCAGGCTGGTTTTGAGGGGGCGGTGTTAATTCCTTTCCTACCTGTTCATTCTCAATCTTTCCTTTGTTCAACATTATACTACTTGCCATTAGTGTGTAGTGTGGATTTTATATGTTAATTTATAACAATGACATTTGCTTACAACTGCAGTTGAATTACTTCTTTTATTATCATTCTATCAATGTATAGTTCTTATTTTTCTTCTCCTTAAACATTATTTGCTGTCCTTACCCTATAGTGTATGCTTTCCTATTGAAAGTTGTTTGTTCATATTTGTTTATTCTTTGCTTGGCATTCGCGGGCCGTTTGAACCAACACGTGGATCGATCTTGACACAGCATTGCTGTTTTTACTTATTGACTGCACAGTGGTTGTGCATTTGACGGCATTTAGCCACAGATACCTCACATCTTGAGGTTTGTATATTATATATCTATTTTTATGTAATAAAGTACCGTATTGCAGAATATCCTGTATTTCGCACTTTACGCGTCACTCTACGTGTGGTTAAATCTATAATTTGGATTATCGTTTCGGATTTCTTTTGGGAGAAATTCACAACATGTATGTATTTTTTGGACTGCTGCTGGTGTAATTCAGTGTCAATTATAAAGTGCTTTTCCTCAAGTCGTGTTCTGCTTCTTCGCTCTACCCTGCGTGCTTGATCTGTATAATTGTTTGTGTTGTTCTATTACAGCTGTATGGCTGAAGAGAAAGTAAAAGTTGGTTGTCGTGTTAAAATAGCATCGAGATCCGTTTTTGGGACCGTTGCTTTTGTCGGAATAACACAATTCTCACCAGGTAAAAAATTTTTGTTCTCATCGTGGACTTAGGAAAATGGGTGGGTATAATACTAGACGAGCCCAAAGGGAAGAACAACGGCACGGTTCAGGGGAAACGCTACTTTAGATGTAAGGAAAATTTTGGGATATTTGTGCGCCCATCTCAGGTATGTTTTATTTTAAACGGTTTTATGCATTGCTTGCATCTCTCTATGTGTCAGCTAATGCATATTATAAGAAGTCTTTACTATCAGGGGCTCCATAATATCTTTCTCATCAATTTCGCATTACCCTATTTAGCTTTTTCAGTCCTTGCACTCCGTATTTATATCAGATTATAAAAAGGTATTCCCAGCCCCATGAAACTGGATTCCCAACTGAATATTTAGTCTGCTGGTATTCTTACTCTGCGTGGAATTATATTGTAGCATTGTTCAGACCTACAGGCACACTTAGTGGAACCTAGGCGAAGTTAAACTATCATAACCAAAATTACAGTGACTTTGGGCAACCAATCAGAATTCAGATGAAAACAGGTCGCATAATCTGTGGAAAATGCATTAATGCACATTGTGAATACGATATTACACTGAATAATTGTCGCTTATGTGTTGTAAGGATGTCTCCCAGTCGCTAACCGGACAACCTAAAGAGAAGTCTTACCATGCGTGATAGATTTTTTCATCCAGGTGAATGTTGATCGTGATACTTTGAAATCCACTGATGTTTCTGACACTTCTTTAACCTACACCTAACTGTAACCGTAATCTTAAAAGCCATAACCGTAGCATACCTGCAGTACAGATTCACAGAAAAAGTACTTGGGGAATAAGTAGAATACTGTATCTACTCTCGCCAAATTCTAAACGGTAAGCATGATTTGATTTCGAATGACATTTCCGTAAATCTGATTGGTTCTTGGATGTCCACTTTTGACAGACCTTGACTTTGGCTGTGATACGTTAACTTCGCCGGGAACTGAATCCAACTGTAGTCTCCAGCCTATAGAGCTTATGACACTAGAGCATCCAAAGGGCTTAATCAACATGATGTCGGGACTTACTGTCATTTCTGTCGAGTAGTTGTTTCGCAACATTTCCTTAGAGGGCGATAACTTTTATGCTTGCTCAGCCTTTGCTTCAATATGCACCAGGCAGTCGATTTTCTTCCTTACTTCCAATTGTTAGTCTCAGCCATACCTTAGTATCTTAAAGAACAGACAGAGTGCGCCCCCTGAAGAATATACTGCTAAAACATTGTCTATCCAATGGTTTGTGAGACTTTAGGAATGTGTGCGATATATTCCTTGTTTTCTAAGAAACTGGACTTGGTGCTCATTGGCTTTAGATCTTGCCTTCAAGCCAGTGGACACCGGGCTCTAATCCCATTTCACTTACTGCAACCTGAGCAACTGATTAGTATCAGAAGCCTCTACATGATGCGTAATTCGTAGGTGGGTACATTAAATATGTTTTCCGGGTAGTTGGGTTCTTCTAAATATAATTTCTCACTCCCGCAAATGTTTGAACCGACACTTATTTCAACTTTAGAAAGTCACTTTGTTATCAATTGGTGAAATGTGAAGGCCGTCTCATTTTCGTTATCCACTTCTTTAGTGAAATATCTGTATACCTATTAGGCGTCAAGAATATATCAGTATGCGCCGTTATATTATCCCAGTGTTTAGTCATCAGTGTTGAGTCTGCAAAGATTACATTCATTTATTCTACACACCACCTCTTTTCTTTGATAGAAAATTAACTGTCAATCGTCTAAATTGGTTTTTTCATTTGTTACGCCTACTTACCACCTACCATGGCTTGTTGAGTCAAGGGTGGCCGTATCCGTACCCAGCCAATGAATGAATTCATGACTGTTAGTCCAATTAGTTTGGAAAAGTGCA
>CALYDE020000859.1:0-26137 GCA_944472155.2 Trichobilharzia szidati
GCTGACCATACAACCACTGGGATGAAATTCAATGACCCATGAATTATAACTGCCGGATGAAGAAGGAACATCAGTGGCCTTATGGTTTAAGATTCTTAGTAAGGCTGAAATCAGGGTAGCACCAAAAATCAAACCACCTTACCCAGAAACCAACTTTGTGTGTTTAAGGGCCCATTAGATCCGATTAGGAAAATAGTATAATTTACTAAATACTATGTAATGACTGTGAAGCCAGTTTCATAGGTGTCAGACCAGTAGATTGGGGGCAATTAAATATCGGAACATAGGAATTTAGCTTGATATAAAGTAATAAATCCTGATAAATTGAGTAATATATGCAAGAAAGCTTGGCTGGCCACTGCATTGCTGCATTCACTCACATGTAATCATATAGTAGCGAGTTTTTAGGGTAAAAGCATTGCGAAGGAATGTAGCCTGCTGAAAAGAGCAGTCAGTTACTGGATTTTTGTCTTCAGTGAATCAACACCGAACACGTGCAATCGAAGTGATGCCACATCTCTCTCCCTGTGTCAATAGATTTACTGATATGGTTATGAGTAATAAACTTCTCTCGAATAGTCATCAAGTTATTACCATTGTATCACACTGACTGTGTATCATACCAAATAAACTTAACTAATAGGGAGTGATGATACTGAATCGCCTACTTTAAAGACAGTTCAGTTAGTCAATCAGACATGATCCAGATCGTTCCCAAGTACTAAAGAAAGGTATTTTTAATGCAGTTTTATTGATTTTAAGATTGACTGATCATGAACTGAATTCAGTTAGAGAACCATTAAAAACCGGGGAGTCACGGCTGTGTGTCGCTGAAAAGTCTCGAACAAAGACGAAACAGCTCTCTAGTACTTATTGGTTTCCAATGGTTCTTTACCTGATGTCACTACGCAGTCTAACTTGGAACTAATCAGATCCATGCAGACTAACGCTCGAAAACTAGTTTGGTACGTCCTAGCACCTAACTACAGGATACGGCTGCATTAAGTCCTAGTGTAACGACAGAAGGCAAGAGTCAGGCAACAGATCATTTATTAAGGAAATCAATGCATATTTATATATTTGCATGTACATTACTATGGATATTTAAGCAAACAAACACAGTCTTCCGATTGGTTGTTTCTCACGTAAAGTTAATCTTTCATTTCTTTGTGACTGTTTCTTGAATGTCAAATCCTCTATATGTTAACTGCATCCGCCTACGCAAAGTCTGCTGTGGTCGGTTTTGAATCAATCTTTGTTCACATTTTCTCACGACAAATCTTGGGAACGTAAACATTGACGTAAATTACTGTCTACCAATTTGGCTAGTAGACAGCTCTCACCACACTAGTAGGAATTCGCGACCAGCGGTGTCTACCAAGTTGGGTGTGAGGACAGATACGCATCAATGATAATGGCTGCCTGGATTCCATCCAAGTGGCTGAATGGTGGACGTGTTTACCTTAGAACCTGTGTATCTTGGGTTTAATCCTTGGTGGTCGGGTCATGGGTGAGTATTGATGAAGAGTCCTAGCCTAGGACGAAACAGCTGCCCAAAACTCTGTCGTTATATAACTGAAATCACTTCGTAATCAATTTGAAAAAAGCAAATTCAAGTTTTCGTTAACTGACTAATTACTGTTTCTTTTTTAGGCAGTCTTGTTTCCGGAACGTATATGCGAAGGTATTTCACCTGATCAAGATGAAATATTCCTCGAAGTAATTATCGATCATTTGCTGCATTGTATTCGTTCAAATGCACAATCTGCTGCTGGTCACAATTCATTGTACAATACAACTTCTTCATCAAACTCAGGCATGAATAAATCACGAATTGGGTCGAGTTCTATTACTGGAATGGTGAATACATTTGATCAGTCTACATGTCGACTACTCGGTTTAAAAATTAAACTGGTTCGACGTAAAACGCCTTGTTTAGCAATTGAATTAGAACAGGTTAGTAAATGTTGATGCAAATAATAGTCTGTAAACTAAGCTTACCATTATTTAATTCAATTTTTAGGTTTTCCCGTCGATTGATTGGACCGAAGTGCTCGGTCTCAGATTGACATGTCGGCTTCTTGTACAGACGCTTCGAGGATGTCTGGGCAAGGCACTGGGTTCGAGCCTTGGTGGGAACATTATCACTCACTGCGGAATGCAGGTATATCCAGAAGACGAGTCCCAAATAGGACGAAATACGCGTTTTCCAGGATTCCACTGCTAGTCACTATCCACTAATTAACTTCTAAGCTTACCATTATTATTATTATTCGTCTCTTGGGTCCAGAGTCGAACATAGAACTTCAGTAGCGCACACACCCATGGTAATCTGCTCTCGGCCATCACTTTTAACTGGCTCCACAATAGCCTGCAAACTTCCATTCCCTCTCACACTCAGAATCCCAACTCGCCACTTCCTATTCGAGTTCCATTCAACGGGATGGCTTGCAGTATCTTTTGAATATTTCCTCAGTGTGTTTGCAATCCATCTGTGTTTCCTCCTTAGTATGTGTTGAGCAATATACTCTTGGCTGATTTGCTTCTAGAGCCCCTCGTTGTTCGTCTCTTATAGGCATTTGATTTTTAGTATCCAACGAAGTCATCCGTCGATGAAAGTGTACAGCCTGTTGGAAGGGATTTTGATGACGCGCAGGTCAAGTCTGTGAATCATATGAGGAGCACCGACTAATCATTTGTGTTGAAAATTTAGATCTTGTTACTTGTGCTGAGCGAATAGTCTATATCTCCAAAAACTGATTTCAGAGTAATGAACACCTGCCTGCCTTACTTGTTTTCCCAACCCCAACATGGCTGGCTGACTTTGATATATATCTTCATCTATCCCACCTTCTGTAGTAAAAACGATGCTTCCCAGGTGGTAGGTGAAAGAGACAACTTCCTTTCGACACCTCCTATTGATGATGCTTGCTTATTTATTCTTAGGTGCAGTACTTCAAAAGATCCAACAGTCAACATCCGAATACTTTATAACAATAGATGCGCAAGTTTTGTGTCTACAAATACTTCTAATTAGTAGTACATGGAAGCATAACGATTCCGTACTAGAGGCATCCTACTCAGCTTCATGAGATCCCTTACTAACAGGGTTTTTTTTCTCAATTTCTCTTTCCAAATATAGTCAAGTATTACAGGTCGTCCACGTTCTGTTTGGCATTTTATTCCTGTACAAGTTGTTCCTCCACGTTTATGGGATGAATTTATTGAACCGACAGATCCAGACTTCGATGTAAGTAGTGTATCATTTGACTGAAGAATTTTTATTTATAATGAATACCTTCAGTGTAGAATTCTTCAAGAAGCAAACATCAGCTAGAGAGTTCATTGAGAACTGGGAAGCTGCTCTAGACCGTTGTTTCATCCTATTTTTTTTTGACTTTTTAGCCTTACACTTCTATGACTTCACCATAGTTCGAACCCGGGACCATTCGGTTATGAGGTCACGTTGGTAGTAATTAAATGACTCATAAATTCTAACTTTGTGAATTCGTGAAATAACGCATCCCCCAACCAAATGCTTTCAACGGACATCCACCTCAACTTATTAAGGTGGACCCCACTGGTCACAGCTTGTTTGGTACAGCTTCACGACATCCATCAAGTAGAAGTTATCAGTTAGTTTGGGATTGATATTTAGATTATGGGGTTTCCTAGGAATTTGAATTAATTTGCTTAATATATATCAGTCTTACCGTTATGTCTGGGACGCGCCTGTTCGAATCAATTCCATGCATTTTACAATCTCAAATAGGCAATTCTTTTAATCGACATGTAAGTGCAATATTGTCATATAAAACATAAATGGAAATAGATAAACAACACCTGACCAAAAGACATTTATAATTTGTCCAAATGGCTGTAGAATTTTGTTGGTTGTTCATCCACAGAATGTAATTTACTGAAGAAAGAATAGTGTGACATGGGAATCCAGTGAATTGGGAAGATTTCTAAGGGTGAATGCACTTGCTTCATTGCCAACAAATTCGAGCCATATCATTATTAATTTTCAGAAATTGGTTCTTATAGTCTTGAACATTCCAAACAGGTGATCTACACCTCGCTACATATGGCCGTCGAAGAATTCATGGACGGATGACATTTTAATTCTATCATCCCTAACTCCTTTCCAACCCAAACTCCTATGTTGGCTAACACTGCTCACTGAGAAAGGCAGTGGCTTGGCATACATAGCACATGTCCTATTCATCTCAATCGATGCCGTTTCACAACCCCATCGATTGATTTCCTTTCCTCATATAGCACTCTATATCTCACCTCAATTTTGCCCATCATATTGTACCGATTAACAAGGGACATAGAAGGTGAACATCTATGTTTTGTCTAAAATGTATTAGCTATGCATATTCGAATAGAATTAGCACCGACATTGGCGTAATTGAATTATCTGGACTAGGAGAGGTAGTTGTCATGCTTTCGTTGTCTTTCTGGACGACATCTTCAGCGCATACCTTATTGTGAATTGAGTTTTTAGAATTCTCCATCCATCCATCCATTCCTCCTGGTTACACTGACCATGACTGGTTGCTTCTGAGGACTCTATCGCCCTCTAACACACTTTTGTACGATGCGATTTCCTGAACTAATATGCGTGTTACTTTTAAATTCTCATCCAGTCCTTTCTTAGTAGTATTCTAATAGTAATATTTAGGTAAGAGGTCAACGAGTTTGGTCTCATGTTTTTGTTATGCCCTATAACAATAATACTCGAGTATAACAATACCGGTATACCGAATACAACTATCGTCACGCAAGCGACTTTCGTTTCACTAAGTCAAGGGAATATCAGTAGATAAAGACTGGCCTGTAGGGACAATTTTATTAGGCAAAAATACATCATATACATATGTATATATATATACGCTTCCAACACACATTCATTCCCAACACACATAGGTCAGTGGTTAAATAAATTAATTCGACTGGTTGCAAAAGGTAGGACAGGAAGTTGTGGTAGGGTCGAAAGTTTCGTATGAGGCCAAAGCCTGTCCAGTAGGAAGCTATCAACAATATAAATCTAAGATTGGGACCTAAAGTCATGTCCCTCAGCAGCTGGAGGCTTAAAATGCTTATTCTAGACCCAGCTGCTTCGTATTAGTTTTTCTAGCACTTCTGATTGTTATCGTAAGTTGAATGTGTCTGAACTCCCCCTCCCTCTCTCGCTCTTTCTTGATTTTAACCTTGTTACGTAATCATCCTTTGTGCTGTCGGTGGAGCACTACTTCTTGATTGTGTTGTCTGTAAGAATAGGTAATTAGGTGATGCAGCTGTCAAAACCCTCAATAGTACTTAAAATTGATCAGAATCTGTATTTTGAAATTGTTTTACGCCCACTAGACTGACATCATACTGTTTTTGGTTACAGAATGTATCTCATAGTCTGAGTAGTGCAAAGTAGAATCACTGAGGTAATATTGAGATTTATTAAGATCATTGATAAATCCAATTTGTTTTATTTTGTTCTTTTTTTACTAGATGTAAACACAGAGGTCGAATCAAATCGTAATTATCTAACGCCAAATTTTAGAGATATCCACTATAGAAATATATATAAATGGATAATTCGTTGTAATTTCTCCTGAATAAAGCAAAGAACATTAGTGTGCCGTTTATTTTGTTCAGTAATAGGATACTTCCCAGCTGCCTACATGTGCTGGGTCCATGTTCCAGACACTGACGCACTAACCGTTAGTAAGCTTAGAGAATAAGGAAGGTTAGGCGTCAGGCCAACAAATCCAACCCTGAAAAAAAACACCATCCATCAGCAGACCTTAAATACAAGTAGACATATTTTATTAATGATATCAGTTCACCTCGATCTCTTTTTTATCATGCCTTAGGTTCTGAGTGCAGCATAGGACTTCATGCTTTGGAGTTTCAATAGCAGTTCTGTGTTGTTTGTATGTGGTGGGGCTACTAGCCTCATACTCAACGTCGTTCTCTCTTTTCTGAACTTACTATTGGCTAAGCTGAGGGTTTAGGAGTACTTCGGTCGGAAATCCAACCAGCGTCTCCCAAATGTCTAACGATCATTCTGCCATTGAAGCACCGAGTCTCGATTTAGATATCTTTCACTGTCTAACCAATCCTATGTAGATGTAAGCTAATTGCAAAACACAGGTGACAAATCATTCAAACTACTTCATATTATTACATTTTTTGCAAGATTATTGACTAAATCCCTCTCCTTCCATAGATATTCTGGCTATCTTGATCGTTCTATTACATATAAGGAATGCTTCAAATACACGCACTAACGATTATCTGAATTGTCGCCTAATTCGTCTGCATTGAACAAAGACAAACGTAGTTATAGTTACTGGTTGAAACAGTTTCTGTGACCATTAGAATCTTTGATGTCAATTTCAAATTTCCATAAATACACTTAAGTGCTCGCAGCTATTTCTGAGCAATATACAAATACATAGTTTTGAGCTTGGGAATGAATAAAAGTTATCTGTTATAGATAACAGGTTTAACTGGGAAAAATAGGAGGTATTTAGCCTTTATTTGGTTAGACTTGCTACCATTAAAATGAACTAGCATTATACACTTTAAAAAAGTTATAGGGTATTAATATGGGCGCTGAACGTTGAACGGAAACCAAGTCAAAACCTGACATCAGTCCATGAAGTCATTGACGGTTGATTTGAACCAGCCGCATAGGGAGCTGTAGGCTACGTGGTTGAAGTCTTCAATAAATACTATAAGAACTAATCTCTGGAGACTGTTGGTAATATGGCGCAGATGCATTCACTATTTATAAAACTCCTAGATTCAATAAATAGCCATATCCCCACCCCCCTTCTCACATTTCTGCTTATGAAAGTTCGTTTGAATTCCTGCTTTTCTCTCTTTTGTCCATTTTTGTGTGCTACATGGATTGTGCCAACTCAAATTGGTGCATTTCATTGCATAGTTCCATGTCGAAACTTAGTCGAACTGGAATATCAAGAATACACATAGTATCACTGTCTCAAACCCAGTGTGTAGACACAGCTTGTTGTATAGTTTACAAATGTACACACTGTTATTGGTTTGTGTTAATTATAAATTAACGTCTTTATATTTACCCTTGTAACCGGAAGGACATGGGTTCGAACCCCAGTGTATATGCGTGTGTACGATTGAAGGGTCCCAAACTAGGATGAAACAGCAGTTCAATACTCCCTGCTGAACCTGTAACCAATCAAATCCCTGCTAATTTACTCTTTTTGTTGTTTTTCCTCTTCATTTTTTTAAAATTCATGATTAGGTGAGCATTTTCTTTCCACCAGTGAAAACTTTACGTCCATTTGTTGATCGTATGAAGAGATTTGCAAAATTTGTTGTAAGTGTAATGTCTGTTTTGTTTTACTGATACTGTTTTGTGATATGTGATAATCATGAAGATGTGACTGGTCTACAGGACAACAAACTCAGCTCTGTACAAAATCACATAGGTCATACCTGTAAGGAATAAAGGTGCAGTCATCTAGTGGCATTCCTAGGCATTCTATCTATTCAATGGAACAAACGAAGACTTAATAAAGCCATCAATTTATAGAGAAACCTAACTAGACAAGAAGATATTTAGATCTTCACAGCTTCTGTCCACTACAATACAAGACAGGCTTGGTAAAGGAGTGCTTATTTATACAAGGATTCAGTATAATTTACACAGCTAATGTTGTAACGCTGAAAGACGAGAGACTTGCTGAAAGAATGTTTATTTCTTACATTTATTCCCCTTAATGAATTTGAACAAAGCAAGAATTACAGTTTCAGCAGAATAAAGCGGTACCAGTATTTATTTCGTTGCCTTCTCATCAGCTCCTTACAGGGCAAAGACATTAATAAATGTATCTACAAAAACAATTTTAACATACGTGCACACAGAGTTCATTTTAAACAAAAATCAATCGGTCAATATACGCATACACTAATAATATATACACATATATATATATATGCAATATTAAACACTATTCCGAACAATAATCATCATACACAATGAAAACTTTTCAGTATCTCGCATTCGGATGAAAAATATTCAGTTACCAGGTTTGCAAAGAAAGACTGATAACCGCCTCTTTCTAGATGCGTAAATCAGGTTTCAGGCGCTTGATGGAAATGGCTTCAGCAAACTTAAGGAGAATTGAGCTCTTTTGCCTATTGATAATTCTGAACGACTTTTCGACGTCCACCTCATGACCCGTGTCAAGGAAATGCCTGGCGATGGCACTGTTTAAAGCATTTATTCCCTTTAGACATAGGATTTTTGGTACATTATAAATTATTTAAATTAATCCCAGCGTGTTAAGAAAATCAAAACAAGATTTTTCTGAACGTTTCGCTGTGTAAGCCACAGCTTCTTCAGCAGATTTGGTACATGTTCAGAAAATCGTAGATATGCCCTTCTTTCTGTCCTTCCAATGTAACTGCTCCCGCAGATACATGTTAATTTACATATACAGTTGGAGTTAACATGAGAAGGATGAGAATGTTTATTTGCAATTTGGTACCTTTATATATACAGCGAAATTATGTACACCTTTTTTTTAAATCGCTATTTGCACAGATCTTCTGTTTTTTTGGTACTTCTGGTCTTTTCTCATATTGTGTTTCTTTGTGATCCTTTGACGTCTCCCATTTATCTTTTATCATTTCTTTTCTCTTACATCAAATCTATCTCCCTGTTATTGATATAAGGACAAAACTTGGGCACTGTGGTAGAGTATAACTCCATTATGGATAAAATTTTATTTGGATAAAATCACAAAGTGTTATACAGTTTATACAGTTTAGACCCATTGCTATTACCTCACCTCTTTTAAAAGTTATGGAAAGACTTATTTTACTTAATCTTGAACCCTCTTTAAAGCCTTTTAACGACCCCAACCAGTTTGCCTATAAACATAGTAGGTGTACCCTAGATGCCGCTGTAGTTCTATATCATAATATAGTCTCTAGTTTAGATAGAGGAGCCAAATATGTTCGGTGTGCCTTCCTTGATTACACATCTGCATTTGACTCTATACCTAGGTCTCTCTTGTTAAGTAAGCTTGCTGCAACACAGAGTGAGAGCTGGATAAATAAGTGGTTGTATTCCTACTTTTCTGATAGGAAGCAGTACACTGTCTACAATGGAAAGTCCTCCTCTACCTCACTTACTTTAGCTGGTGTTCCTCAAGGTGCCGTTCTTTCTCCTTTTCTGTTTTCTTTTTTCTTACATGACTTGCCCCATTCTGATGTAGCCACTTTTGTCAAGTATGCTGATGACCTCTCTGTCTCCATGCCTGTCAACTCTCAGTCAGACTGTTCCATATTAAATAACTTTCTCTCGGAAATTAGTCAGTGGTCCTCTTCAAACGGTCTTAAGCTGAATCCGTCTAAATGTCAGGTAGTAAATTTTACTTTCAGACGAAAAAGTGACCTTCAACAACTAGCTAGCTCACATGGTCCCACTATCATTGACGGCATAGAGGTTGAAACTACATCAGATGTCAAGTACCTTGGACTGAGTATTTCCTCCGATCTTTCCTGGTCCTCTCACATCTTGCTAGTGACTAGAAAGATGTTTCGCTTAACGTTCTACCCTAGGAAGTTTAGGCAGTCTGGTATAAAGCAGTCTTTACTTTCTCAGTTTGTCAATTCCTGTATTCTACCCATCCCTCTTTACTGCTCCCCATTAATCTTTCCAGGACTACTTAAGAAAGACTTTGCTTCGCTGCGTAGGGCACTAAAAGCTGTTAGTAGGGCAAGTGGGATATCGTTAAACCAACTAGTTAACACCATAGTGGATAGACATATAATGTCATGTAAGAAACTAGCGAATACTATATTGTCAGACCCTGAGCATCCTCTCTATACACAGCTCTCTCCTTGCATATCATCTGGTAGAACTAGAAGTAACTATAGGAAGCTATATGCCAGGACTACCAAGTATAAAAACTCCACAATACCTTATCTGGCACAGCTGTTATGTGATGAGAAAACTGTTAGGCATGACATGATCAATTTACTGCGGCACTCTAACAAATAGTTCCCATTAGCTTTTGTTCTCCTTTCTTTGTTACTATTATATTGCTGCTCATATATTCTATTACAGACTAATTTTATATATCGTATCCTGTGGTGCACTGTTTAAATATGTGAATGCAATGCTGTTCTTTTTTATTTTATTTCTTTTATTTCTCTTTTTCTTTTTGTTGTTGTTGCTTTATATTTCTAAATCCTTATAAAATTTATGAGGTAATTAGATGCAATATTGTAATGAACGCTGAAAATTCCATACCTGTACCACAAATACTGTTTGGAATAAAGCCATTATTATTATTATTATTATTATTATTATTATTATTATTATTATTATTAAATATTTACTACTGATGACCATATTTCGAGCACAAACTATTGCCGCTCATAATCATATCAAGACAATACTCACACTACCCACTTTCTTGCTTCATTTATATACATGAATAAAAACTGATTCCAATGTCTAATCAATCTTTACTCATGAAGCAAGAAGGTTGTGTGATTACCTTGATATGATGATTATGAGCAGCGATACTTTGTACTCGAAACGTCATTATCAGTAAATATTACTGCTGTATAACACAGTATGATTTTATCCAAATAAAATTTTATCCATAATGGAGTTATCTCCCCCTGTTATTTGATGTTTTTATGCCGATGAACGTCTCCTTATATACTACTGGTAAATCTTATCAATAACGCACGCCACAATATTATGGATGGCGGAAATAAAATATTGACAGATCCTCTTATCGAAAACAGATATCCTTTGCAATTTTTCAATCGGTGTACAAGTTACTTAGTTTCAAAACCTACAGTATATATCGTCCCTAAGAAAAGTTGTTTTCATCAAATTACCATACAATGGAGAAATAAATAATAGGAATTTTAGACAAACTAAACTCAATCATCTGTAAAACTTACAATCTGGTCGGCAGTGAGTGCAAATCCCCACCGATGATACTGACTGACGGTCGCGATAAATATGTCACGAATCGGTGGAAGTTACAATGCAAGGGTCATTGAATCAGGCCCCAGTGGCTAAATGGTCTGTAAGCTTGTCTTGTAACCGGAAGGCCCTGGGTTCGTACCTGGCTGTGGATGCGTGCTGCTGATAAGTCCCAAACCGGTGGGACGAAACAACTGTTCAGTACTCCCTAGCTGATCTACAATGATTCTCTAACTGATATCAATCCGTGGTCAAACTTGAAATTATTGACTAAGCCGAAAACATGCTCCACGAGAAGTGTCAACATCGCACAAGTGATTATGGCACATTAAATCGAATTCGCGATTTGAAGTGTACATAGTTCGAGGAGATTAAATTTAACCACAGTTTCCTTTAGACAACGAAATTATTCATATCACAGTATACATGATCTGCTGGATACCATATATTGGTAATCAAGAAAGCAGGCATAGTTGTGTGAGACTATATACTAGCCAGTAAGAAATCGAATGATTTAAACTCTGATTCGGCTCTGTGAACGGAGTCACATTGGCTGCACCGCTGGTGAGCTCGAGCAAAATGTTGTAACTGAGAGGATATTAAAGTAAACCTCGTCGCCAATTTGTTATGACTGTAGCGGAATTAAATGAGGACGTTGTCGCCTTGTTCTGTCTGCGCCTGACTAATATGCCTATCTGCTTCTGGTACCTTCCGATTCAGCGAACCACGCAAATATAAAAAGACAAAGTCTGGTCTGTGACTGTATATTGTAGTACGACAAACTACGACAAAGAAACTTATTTAGGAAAATGGTATTTATACATTTTTACAACCAATACAGACAGCTAACAGTATTTGAAATAATTGGTCGTAATAGTCAATAACAAAATGCGTGGGAAATGATGATATACCACTTATGCGAGATTAACAGTCATTAAGATAATTGAACAATAACAAAGTGCGTGAGAATTGATGATATACCACTTATGCGAGATTAACAGTCGTTAAAATAATTGAACAATAACAAAGTGTGTGGGATCCTATCACAAAACAACTA
Organism: Trichobilharzia szidati; assembly: GCA_944472155.2. Classification (NCBI taxonomy): domain Eukaryota; kingdom Metazoa; phylum Platyhelminthes; class Trematoda; order Strigeidida; family Schistosomatidae; genus Trichobilharzia; species Trichobilharzia szidati. The sequence goes on from CALYDE020000859.1 coordinate 12,066, forward strand.
CCAGTTGTATAGATCACTTTTGTTTGGCTATTAAGTACCACTGGTTGATGTGAGTGTTATACAACTGGTCATCTCAGTTACTCAGTAGTATATAGTTACATGTGATTATGTCATATCCCATAGAGTGTATGTACATCATACATAAATTGAAAGTAGTGTGGTGAGAGCTGGCTGCTAGCCAAAGTTGGTAGACAGTAATTGACGTCAATGTTTATGTCCCCAATATTGGTGGTGAGAAAATGAGAACAAAGGCTTTGCGTAGGCTGACACAGTTAGCATATGGATGATCTGACACAGCAACAAAGAGATGCAAGGTTAACTTTCTGTGAGAAACAACCAATCAAAAGACTGTATTTTCTACTAACAATAATCTACAATAATGTACATTAAAATCTATAAATATGTGTTGATTTTCCTTGATAAACGATCTGTTGCCTGAGTCTTGCCTTCTGTTGTTACAGTCGTAGTCGTGCTTTGCATTCAGGAATGGAAGAACAAATACCCAAATTCACGAAATAGCGCAACCACTAGCCAATATCATCGGCGAGTATTTGTCCTCAAACCCGACCTGCTGCACCCTACTGGTCACGATTTCTCACTAGAACCCCAGGTAACTACCTACCTGAATAGGGCAAGTCGCTAGTGAGCATCAGATTGATATTCAAATGTTAGTTTGCAGGGATTTAATTGGTTACTGAATTTCATCACGACAACAATATCGCCAACCAGTGCCATGGATGAGAGAGTCCAACTCACTTTGAAATGGATGAAACACCTGTCCAATACTCCTTCCAAGGTTTTCTAATGGTTCTTTGGTCGATATCAGTTCATAATAAAATCCTGTAACCAATCAAATCCCTACAAACCAACATTAGAATTGTTAGAAAAACAAATGAATTGTGAGACCGCGATAAACGCAGGTGGTAGGTGAATCAAAAAATTGATATCAAAACAGCTACCAAGATTATGATTCATAAAAACAGTCAGAAGCGCTTACTGAAATATGCATACAAAGGTGATACTAATGCATAAATTCTCCGTAAACGCCTTTCAAAATCTCTCAGTAAAACATACTTCGCCTCCAGCCTACTAGTGACATTTTCTTGCAAAACAGATACTATTCAGTCAGCCAGCATGTGAAAAACAAACTGTCGCCTTGAGCCAGTTCAACGTGCTCTTGTGGAGCTGCGTGCATTGGCCATCCACTTGTAAAATATCCTCGGATAAACTATCCTGCCTTCCTAGCAAAGAGAAAACACAGGCGTGTATATAACTTGGTTACAGAACATCTGGTGAGATCAGGGCATTCAACTAACTCCATTTGAAAATTCCTTCAAAGTAACATATACCAGATCTGATCACACGTCTAAAAAGGTGTGAGATCAAAGCATCTGAGGCACTAGCGATTCAAAGGTTCAAGCTCACTCTATAAATATATATATTCAAAAGAAATGTAACGACAGAAGACAAGGGACAGGTAGCAGATCGTTTATTGAGAAAATCAAGAGATATTTATAGATTTTTATGTACACTATTATTCGTTACTTTAGTAGAGAATCAGCGTCTTCTGATTGGTTTTTCTTGTTTAAGGTTATTCTGTACTTCTTACAAAGTTATCTATATATCTGCGAATCGTACTTGCACACGCTGAGGCTGCTGTCATTTGTTGTTAAGTTCCTCAAGGTTAGGCTTTGTTCTTGTTTTTTTCTCATGACCCCGATTCGGGACATAAACATAGATGTAAATTGTTGTCTATAATTTTGGCTTGTAGACAGCTCTCACTACAGAAATAAGTCCAACCGCCTTTGTCTCTACTATGGCTATCATAAACAGTTACTTCTCTCAATCAATAGTGGTTATCCTGTTTACCTTTGTCCTGGGGGGAGGGGGTTTGTGTGACACTGGACATAAATCGTCCGCAAAGCCCTGATCTTTCTGAGTATAGTATATCTCCTTAGCCCATATGTGTATAATTCTTCTGTACTCATCTCTCTTTCTTCCCTTGATCTTTATTTTTTTTTCAATTTGATTTTATTTTTTTTCACAGATAATCAGCGCTAATGGTTCAGGTGAATTGAATTTCGGTGTCAATGTTGAAACGCTTGCCTGTGTTAAATTGACCTTTAGAGGTTTAAAAGCACGTAGTTGGATGACAGAAGAATCACCAACAGAGATTAATGATTCCATAGATGATGCTCGTAGTGTTACCTGGGAATCCAACTCTCATTATCATCATCAAGATGTTGATATGGATAGATCACAGAATGAAAATCTAAATAAAAAATTTGTTTCAGTCAGTTTAGATATACGACGTATTGGACAGTTGTTATCAAGTCTGAAGACTATTCCCACTTGTTTTGTTTGCAGTAAGTTGCTCGCATTTTTTTGTTTCATTCCTTTTCATGTTCTGAGTGTGGGTTTTGAAGCTTCAGTGACGATTGTCGTTGTTGTCGTCGTTACAAGATATGGAGTTGCCAACCTCACGCCTACCTTCCTCTCTTTATCTGGTTTACGATAAGCTAAGTGAGGTAATGTGGTGGCTCAACAGTAGAATGCTCACCGACCACGCTACATGTGGTTCGAGGTCCGATCCGCCGGCCACTGACGCACTCCTAAACCTCGCTAAGCTGGTAGAAAGGCTGATAGAGAGGGAAGATTGGGCGTGAGGCTAGCACCCACTGACAGTAAAATTGAATAGAAACTATTGCTACTGAATACTAAAAGCTCTAGTTTGGAGCCCTGTATTCCACTGAGAAGGTGAAGGAATACAAAAAAACGAGGCGGAGAAGTATATCTGTCACCTGGGGATCGAACTCTGTCTGACCATGTGGGCGGTTGTCGAGTATTACACCACTGAACCACCAAAGTTCCTGAAGTAGGTTACTTGTGGATTTCTACACCTCCTGTAATTCGTTCTTAGTCCCATTCTTCACGTCTCGTGTATTTATTTTAACAGAACATTGAAGCTGTATGGCTGGTGATTTAAATAAATAATGTTGGCATGTGTTAAATTGACGTTTTATGTAATACCGGTGAATAGATATAACTTGCAAGGTGAATTGATTTCATTTGGTTTGTCTCATAGTTTTGTCTTTTCCTCTTACTATCAGCACAACACTATATATATATATATATATATATACCTTCAATCCTTAACGTTAATTGAGAACTGAAGCTACGTTACTTACCACTTTACATATCAATGGGATGTTGAAACCACCCAGGATTGTAAGAGCAAGACAACACAAGAATTCATTTGCTCTGAAATCAATGTGGAAATCTGCTTCACACACACACACACAGAAAATAAACAACAAGATTCTAGTTCTCAACACTAATGTCAGGTCAGTTAGTGCTTCTATATGGTTCAGAGACACTCGATGTGCTCTTCAGGAAAGGCATTGTCAACAGGCAGCTGCATACTTTTAATCAACAATTGCCTTCACTGCATAGAGAAGAACAGGTGGCTAGAACTATGGCAGTGTTTGTGCGTCGGTGGCAGCACAGCGGTAGAATGCTCGCCGCTGGCGTTCGATCCCCGGCCGACGCATTCCTTTACCTCACTAAGCCAGTAATAAAACTGGTAAAGATGGAAGGTTGGGCATAAGGCTGGCTAGCAACCCCACCGCGTAAAAATAAACACCACTGCTACTGAAACTTCAAGCCTCTAGCTTGAAGCCGCCCTATGTTACACTGGGAACGTAAAGCAATAAAAATGAAAATGGCAGTGTAGCTAGCCAACTAACCAACAAATACGTAGAAGAAAATGGATTAGACATCCTTTGCGCTGAGGAGACCTACAAATGAAATTGCTCACCAGGCCGTCGAATGGAACCCGAATGAGAAACGACGAGTTGGGCTTGGATCCGGCGGTGACATGAAAGAAGATCATGTAAGGAGAAAATGAAAGTTAATAGGCACTGGTGGACCCAGCTTCAAAAGACTGTTGACAGCAGAGTGAAATGATGGTGGAATGCTTCTGAAGCCCTATCCTCTACTCGGAATAATAATAATAACATGTTCACATCAGTTTCCTAAAGAGGTAGTCAATATGCTATTTGACGTTTCCACTGTATAAAGGATTGAGCTCACGATCATCGAGTCAGTAGTAAGCTAACCGTTCATGCAAAAGCTTATCTATTTTTTTCCTCTAGTCCTAAGAACAAACACTATCAACACATTCACTTTGAAAAACTAACTAAAATCAAATTTAAGTATAAAACTTGGGCACTGTGGTAGAGTATAACTCCATTATGAATAAGACTTTACTTTGACAAATCACACAGTGTTGTTATACAGTAGTAATATTCACTGATGACCACATTTCCAGCACAATTTATTGCTGTTCATAATCATATCAAGTTACTCACACAACTTTTTACTTCATTTATATACATGAGTGGAATTGATGATTAGATATTTGAATAAAAGTCAACCAATCTAGGATAATGTACATTCAGAATTAATAATAATAATATGAGTGTTATTGATCAAATACAATCAGATGGGAAATAAGACGAGCGTTTCTATAGTCAAAATAAATATGTAACTTGTTAGAATGTTATGATGTGGGTGAATAATTGAAATAGAATTTTAAGATTATTTATCATCCTCCTCTGATTTGACTGACTGGCGGTAGTAATCTCTTCTATGCATATCTCTGATATGTGCATTGAGTCATTTTTGTTGCATGTTATGGGTGTGTAGACTGGATGAATCAGGATTCAATAATCAATCTCTCTCTCCACCTACTTATATTACTTCTTAGAATTTTAACCGTCTCCCACCTTATTGTGTGGTTGTGTGTTAATGAATGCAGTGCAGTGTAATGCTGAGCTTTTTCCTAAATTACTTATCGTCTCTGGGTTGACCATTCTTACCTTAGCTAAACTCTATTTCAATTCACGTACATCATAACATTCTAACACGTAACTTATTTATTTTGACTATAAAAACACTCGTCTTATTTCCTATCTGATTGTATTTGATCAATAACACTCATATTATTATTATTAATTCTGAATGTACATTATCCTAGATTGGTTGACTTTTATTCAAATATCTAATCATCAATTTCACTCATGTATATAAATGAAGTAAAAAGTTGTGTGAGTAACTTGATATGATTATGAACAGCAATAGTTTGTGCTCGAAACGTGGTGGTCATCAGTGAATATTACTACTGTATAACAACACTGTGTGATTTATCAATGTAAAATCTTATCGATAATGGAGTTAGAATCAAATCTTTCTAACTAAATCACAATACAATTCTCATTATTACATAACTCCTCATGAGAGTTCAGTTCACAGGCGATTGAGTCGACTGAGTTGACTTCAACAACACTTATCTACCCATAATATTCGATGATGGTAGCGTGAATCGGTCGTTAACTTCTTAATGGTTCCCCCATTTAATGCTGGTTTGTGAAGAAATATTTATCTGGAAGACAGAGTCGGCATGTGTACCTTATGAAATTGTTAATTCTATAAGACATAAGTTAAGTTGACTTTGACTGCATACACTAAATCATTCCTTCCAACCAGATAAATTCAAGAGTTATAATAATAATAATAATGACTTTATTCCAAAACAATAATAATTATACAGAATGAAATGTTCGGCGTTTTTATACATTTAAAATAGTAATAATAATAATATTAATAATGAAACCACTATAAGCAGAATGTTGGTGGAAGCATAATGAAGGGCCAAGTTAAACTTTAAGCACCACTAACTAACAACCAATGGAGTGCGATCGCACCAATGACCTTGAAACGTTCACTGAGGAAGTTGGGGAAACCTGGCAAGTAATGTTGTCATCATCAATTAAACATGCTCTTCGAAGTGTTATACTATTAAATTGGATATCTGGCAATTTTCAGCTTAGGTTTGGGAAAGATTAAGTTACGGTTTAAGCCATGGACAAGTTAAGGGTTAGATTAACCTAATAAATAAGAGCGACATTGGGGTTGGTTAGAGTTAGATTACACTTGGTTGTTATAACTCCGTTGCCAATTTGTTATATAACTGAAATGAACTGAATAAATCCGTCGCTACTTTGTTATGTCTGCGCCTGTTAATTACAACAACGGTAATCAACTTGACTGGCATGCTACTAATATGTCTATTTGTCCGTTGTACTTTCTGATTCACTAAGCCACGAAAATATCAAAAGACCAAGGCTCGCCTGTTACTGTAAGATACTGTATTATACTATACTGTGTAGTTTAAGTAACAATACATGATGTTTACACATTTTCTTTACCATAATAAAGTTGGCTCACAACCGTGAGAATTATTATTATTATTATTATTGTTCCTTTGGTTTCCTAGTGGAACATAGGGCTTCAACTGCATGTCTCCACTTGCTTCTGTCTTCTGCTGTACTTTTCACCTACATCCATGTTAGTCCATACTGTTTCAACTCTTCTTAACACGATTTCCTCCATGTCACATTTGGACGTCCCACTACTCGTCGCTTCCCTTTCGGGTTCCATTCGAGCACTGGCCTGACGCGCGATGTCACCCAACGGCCTCCTCAGCGAGTGTCCAATCCATCTCCACTTTCTCCTGCATATTTGTTGGGCGATTGGTTCTTGTTTTGTTTGTTTGTTCCCATAGTTTCTTGTTGGTTCTTGTTCTTTCCGGCCATCTGATATTCAGTGTAGAGCGAAGACAGTTGTTGATAAAGGTCTGCAGTAGCCTGTTGGAAATATTCTTTGTGACCCGCCAAGTTTCTGATCCGTATAGAAGAAGAACTGACTTGACATTTGAATTGAAAATCCGAATTTTGTTGTTGGTGCTGAGTGACGAAACAACCGTGAGAATGGATTGATCTTATTTGCTGGAAATGTCTCTTCTGATTAGTTGGTGATCCGATGAGGGCCAAGGTGAGACAAAAGACGATGAATTGATCTCACACACTAAATCCCAATCAATATATGTGACAAGTGATACATTCACATATAGTAACTGCATCGCAAGATAAATCACACGATTCGTGAGAAAAGATGATATACTATTTTATGCGCTGGGTCCATTCATTAGGTTCAGGAAAGATTAGGGTTATTGTCAGAGTCATAGTATGACTTTATCAAAATAAATTTTACCCTCAATGGAATGGAATTGTACTCTGTTGATACTCCAGCCTAAAAACTGAGAGCTACTTTTATCACATGGGAGAGCAAGGTAGCCTCTGTAACACTTTTCTACAGTTTTTTATGCATTTTTTTCATAAATATATGTATTCCGCGCACAAAATGCCTTCCTCACGTGATTGGTGCATTCGAGGTCATTTGCTGATTGGTAGTTAGTGGTGCTTAAAGTTTAAGTATGCCTAATGAAGTATAAGCAGATACTATTGTGATGGTGTGATACAGACAATGGGTTCCAATGGAATATTATTCTCACAGTAAGAATCATTGTATATGTTGGTGTTATCGTCTGAGTACTATTCGCACACTTCAATAGTAGTGCATTATCCACAGAATACTCTATATCTAATATTCCGACATTCTATTTCATGTCGTTTAATGTAGTAAACCAAAATCACAAGCTTAGTTACTGGTTAAAGAATATAAACTGTATAAATATAAATAGCCGTTTGATCACTTGAAGAAAATATACCTTGGCTTCCGTGTATTACCTTCTGCAGTTTGATAGGACTCAGTGCATAAGGTCAGTCTGGATTCAACATAGAACTTGGCACCCAAGTGCAGCAGTTCCAGTTGCCAAGTTCCAAAGAGCACACAAACGTAGACAAGAAAATGAGTGAAGAGAATCAATAGAGTTTTGACAAGTATAAGAGTGAAACAGAATGAGTAATGGTAGAAAGGAATATGAAAGATTACACAAGAGACTGAATACATCTGCGTAAGCCATTGACAACGATTTTGTGCCATGTCACCTATTGTCTCCAACCATTGATTCTTACAGTCCCGAGGGCGGGCCCCAACCCGGAAGTCTGCATCTCCCTCCCTACCTGACTCAGTTTAACTGTCAGGGATTTCATGGATTGATGAGGCCATGTTTTTGTTTGGCCACCACTCACTCTTTTCCAACCTGCTCCTATATCAGCTAGTAATGCCCGTAGGAGGAGGCGATGGTTAGGCATGCGCAGCACGTGACCTAGCCATCTCAATCTATGTAACTTTATAGCCTCTTCGATTGATTTTCCCTGTTTGCCCGACACTCTACGCCTAACGTCAACATTACTTACTTTATTATACCACCTAACGTGAGAAAGAGATCGTAAACATCTGTGGTCAAAAACATACAATCTTCTCATGTCTTCCGCTCTCAATGGCCACGTCTCACCACCATAGAGAAAGACGGAGCGAACTGATGAGCAGTACACACGTCCTTTGTTTGATAGCCGGATGTCACGCCTACGCCAGAGATGGTGTAAGTTAGCGAAAGCAGCCCGAGCTTTTTGGATCCGTGCTGAGATTTCGTCACCGATCAACCCGTTGGTACTGGCTGATGCAACTTCCCAAATAGGTGAAGTGGTCAACATGTTCTATCACTTCACTCCCTACCACTAAGCTAGGAGTTGACGTAGTCCAGTCCTGCAGCAGCATCTTGCATTTGACAGGGGCGAATCGCATGCCAAACATACGAAGATTGCTGTTCCTCAAGGTGTTCAGAAGACTCTGCATTTTGCCAGCATCCTCCCCTAACAGGACTATGTCACCTGCATATTCTAAGTCCATAAGACTTATTCCCTGGTAACAAGTCGATTCCTGAGTCGTAAAGTTCAGTTAAGGATACTTCCATTAGCATATATATGATGAAGGTAAACAGAAAAGGGGAAAGTGGACATCCTTGACGGACACCACTGGTTGTAATCAATTCAGATGACAATTCCCCATAAGCCCTTACACGGCTACGTGAGTTTGAGTAGAGTGCCTTGATTAGTGCAATGTACTTTCTTGGCACTCCCTTCACAGTCAAACATTGCCATAGTACCTCTTGATCCACGGAGTCAAAGGCCGCCTTCAAGTCAAGAAATATGGCAATTGTTGGACGCCTAAAATTGTGTCTGTGTTCTAGGATCTGCCATAAGGTAGTGTATGTTCCTTTCTCACGCACTATGCGATTTATCTCGTGATGGAGATATCATGTGAATGTATCATATCTCACACATATTGTGATTTATTGTGTGATCAATTCATCATCTTTTGTTTCATCTTGGTCTTTCCTGGATAGCCAACCAATCGGAATAGCTATTGCCAGCCAATAAGAACAATCCATCCCTATGGCTGTTAGCCGCAACTGTATTGTGGTAAAGAAAATGTATAGATCTGATGTGTTGTTTACTAATAGATACACAGTGTCTTATACATTCACAGACCAGCCTTTGTCTTTTCATATATTTGAGTGGCTCAGTGAAGCTGGAGGTACAACACACGAACAGGCATATTAGCGTACCAGTCGAGTTCATTACCGTTATAATAATGAGCAGTGGCGCAGACATAACAAACTAGCGACGGATTTGTTCAGTTCAATTATAACAGATTGGCAACGGAGTTGCAAGACTGTTACAGTATCATAGATAATACATGTAATGATTATAATAATAGTAATATTTGCTTATACTTTGCAGTTCAGATTATTGATTTGAAAAGTTTGTAGTTTCTTTTCTGACATATGATTATCTCTTCACACAAAATCCGTGCTAAGTAATATGGTATAGTAAAATTTCTAGATTCAGTTGTATAAGCATAAATTCTTACGAAGTTTCTTTTGGTTTTACGCAAAAAGACATGTAATGACCGGAACTACGACCTAATAAACCATGAGAGAATAATAACTTAATGCGCTAGCTAATCTCTCCTAATCGCATGCCAACGACAGTAACACCACAGGGACGCAAATACAGAAGAGACACTGGGCGTTGTATAAGAGATCTTTTATTGTCTCAAACAACAGTCAAAAAGGTGGACAGCGCTTGCATGTATATATATATATATATATATATGTATATATATACGTTTAAAATGACCTTGATAAGCACTAATGTCATTGACAAATCAAGACATTGAATAACCAATAGGATTCCGATTATCATAAGTAGCATGAGAGAAATACAGAAGGACATGTAGAAAATAAGGTCTGTATACATCAGGATACAAGGAGAAAGTTGAGATCAAAGAGGATGTTCGGTAGCAGACTAGATAACTAGCCCAAATGCTTGCAAGAATTGAAGTGTTTATTGACAGTAATGCCAGTTAGTTGAGTCAGAGGCACACGAATAACCCTACTTACAGCCTTCAGTGTTCGACGTAATATTAAAACGGGAAAAGAAGAAGACGTGGTAGAGGAATGCTTATTCGGGAAATTGGTATCTCAGTATAGCCGAATTATGTATACCTTATCTTCAAAGCACCATTTGCACTGATCTTCGTGTTGTGGTACTACTGGACTTCATGTTGTGTTTCTTTGTGTTCCTTTCACATCTCCCATGTTTCTGCACAACGCTATACCACTTGCCTTCTCTGACATCAGATGTGTCTCCTGGATATTTGATGTTTTTGTGCCGACGAATGTCTCTTTATATACTACTGATAAATCTTATAAGTAGCACTCGCCACAATATGACAGTCTTTTTTTAAGAAATCCAGGGAAGAATAAGTGAGGCAAACAATAAAGAAGTAGAATGGGCAGAATGCATGAATCAATAAATTGTAAGAGAAGAGGTGAGGTCGGGTGTTATGTCAGCAGAAAGTCTCAACTTCTTTGTTGTGTAATAAAGTAAACAACGAAATCAACAGGATATGAGATAACCAACCGAAGAGATTCGAATAGGATCTGATACCGAAATATAGATGAAAGAGATATTCGAATTACTACTCACCATCATCACAGTGCCATCAATATTATTACAGCAATCGTGCGATTGAATCAGCCAGTTGATTATGGATAAGATTTTTTGATAAATCACGCAGTGTTGTTATACAGTAACATTAACTGATGACGTTTCGAGCATAAACTACTGCTCATAATCATATCAAGTCACTCACACAACTTCTTTCCTTCATTTATATATATGTATGGAATCGATTAGATATTGGAATAAAATTCAATATAGGATAGTGTACATTCAGAAATAATAAAAATAATAATAATATGAGTGTTATCCATCAAGTACAATCAGATGGGAAATAAGACGAGTGTTTCTATAGTCATAATAAGTTACTTGTTCGAATGTTTTGATGTGTTTGAATTGAAATAGAATTTTGAGATTATTTATTATCCTCCCCTGATTTGACTGGTGGCAATGATACGAGTGTTATTGATCAATTACAATTAGATGGGAAATAAAGCGAGTGTTTTTATAGTCATGATAAGTTATTTCTTAGAATGTTGTGATTTGCTTGAGTTGAAATAGAATATGAAGATTATTTATTATTCTCTTCTGATTTGACCGGCGGTAATAGTATCTTCCATATTTCTGGCAGTTGCATTGAGTCATTTCTGTTGCACGTGTTGGGTTTAGACTCAATGAACAAGGATTCCTTAATCAACCTCTCTCTCCACCTACTTATGTTACTCTTTAGAATTTTAACCGTATCCCACCCCATTGTGTGGTTGTTTGTTAATGCGTGAAGTGCAATTGCTGAGCATTTTTCTAAATTACTTATCTTTTCAGGGTCAACCATTCTGCCCTTAGCTAAATTCTTATGTTCTGATAATCTGACTACCCCTGACCTACTAGTTTGACCTATGTAATTGACTTCACAGTCATTGCAAGGTATTTTGTAAATCATATTAATTTGTTTAATTGGGTCAACTGTGTCCTTTAACCTACAGAGCTTGTCCTACCTGAGTGAATTTGTAGGTTTGAATGCCACCCTAATTCCTACTTTCTTAAGAATCCCACGTAAAGCATCAGATGTCCCCCTCCTTATATAGTATTACAGTGGATGACTTATATTCTCTCTCTTATTATTATATCTGAATGTAAATTATCTCATATTGAATTTTATTCCAATATCTAATCGATTCCACACACGTATATAAATGAAGTAAAAAGTTGTGTTACTGAGTACCTTGATATGATTATGAGCGGCAATAGTTTGTGTTCGAAACGTGGTCATCGGCTAATATTACTGTTTAACAACACTGTGTGATTTATCAAAATGAAATCTTATCCATAATGGAGTTATGCTCTACCACAGTGCCCAAGTTTTATACCTATATCAAAAATCAGCCAGTCCACGGAAGTCTTGTTCACACAACTGACTGAAACCTCCTCCTATTGCAACACTAGTCATTTTATTGCTTACAGTTTAAATACAATATTTGCTTTGTCATATTTGGTTGTTTTTTTTTACTATTGTAGATATAATTCACGAAAGATTGGCTCAATTTCTATTGTTATTTGACAATCATAAGCTTAAATTCAACATTCCAGCTTCTAATTTATAGAATAAATACATTGTGACAATAATAACAATAATAATAATGACGATGATAATCCCTTTTTGTTTATAATCTTTATTCGTTGGAGAAAAATATTACCCTATAATGAAAAGCAGCAACTTCTTTTTATTTTAATTCCTTCACGTTCCCAATGGAACATAGGGCCTCAAGCTAGAGGCTTGAAGTTTCTGTAGCAGTGGTGTTTAGTTTTACAGGATGGGGTTGCTAGCCAGCCTCATGCCCAACCTTTCCTCTTCACCAGCTTTTAGTTCTGGCTTAGCGAGGTTAAGGAGTGCGCCGGCCGGGGGTCGAACCCCAGACCATGTGCATGGTCGGCGACTGTCTTAACCGCTATGCCACCGACGCACCAAAGTGAGCTACTTCTTACAATGTGTTTATTATATACAGATTGATTTTACTTAATTGCCCATGTTATTTTAACACTGTGAGATGTATACTGCTGTTTTTTGATCATGGATCGATATCGGTTACAGAAGTACTTGAGTGAGTATTGAACAGGTGTTTCGTCCCAGTTCGGGACTCTTAATCAGTACGCACTTACTTACTACTTCACTGTCAAGAAAGAATCAGACACACAATTCCATTATGGGTAAAATTTGTTTTTGATAAAGTGTCACAGTGTTGTTGTACAGTAAGTAATATTTACTGATGACCACCACGTTTCGAGCACAATTTATCGCTGCTCATAATCCCAATATCAAGGTACTCACTCACACAACTTTCTAACTTCTTTTTTATAATTCCAGTATTTTCCACCGCTTGACGTGATTAGTAGTAGTATTCTCCATGTTTCCGGTATAAGTGATGAGTCATTCCTATTGCATGTTTTGGGTGTAGACTCGATGAACAAAGATTCAGTAATCAACCTCTCTTTGTCTCCACCTACCTATATTACTTATTAGAATTTTAACCCTCTCCCACCCTATTGTGTGGTTGTGTGTTAATGCATGCAGTGCAATGTAGTGCTGAGCTTTTTTCTAAATTACTTATCTTCTCGGGGTCAACCATTCTTGCCTTAGCTAAATTCTTATGTTCCGACAATCTGACTACCCTCGACCTACTAGTTTGACCTATGTAGTTGACTTAACTCACAGTCATTGCAGGGTATTTTGTAAATTATATTATTTTGTCTAATTGGGTCAACAGGGTCCTTTAACCTACAAAGCTTGTCCCTGAGTGAGTTTGTAGGTTTGAATGCTACCACCCTAATTCCTGCGTCATTGAGAATACCTACATAGGCCCTCAGATGCCCCCTCCTTATCTGGTATAACAGTAGATGCCTTATATTCTCTCTTATTTATTTTATCATTACTAGTTTCAACATTATTTTTATTTTGATCCTCCTAATGAATTTTATAGGATAGTTATTTGATACCAACTCTTCTTCTATCTGTTTCATTTCATCATTTAGGTCTTTTTTGTGCTACTTAGTGCTACTGCTCGGTTTGTTACACGCTTAACTAAGCCAGCCTTAACAGTTAGCGGATGAGACGAATTAAAGTCTAAATACTGATTAGCAGAATGCGTTGGCTTTTTAAAAACGTTAGTGTGCAGTTTACCTTCTTCTATTCACTTTATTTTACAATCTAACATCACAGCTAATTCTCCTTTTTCATCTTTCGAT
>CALYDE020000860.1:0-27789 GCA_944472155.2 Trichobilharzia szidati
GGTTAATGCACATTTTGCACAATTAAGTAACTGATCTTCTAAGCTTATCTTCCACAATGAGACGCATTAGAGAGTGATCGTTATATTTTATGCTCAGACTTCATAATCTTTTCATGAAAGAATATTTCTAGATAGTATTTTTAAAATCTCACTAACAGTACCCTCTTGAATTCAAGAATAATGCCTACTTCCAGACAAAGATGGCAGCTTCCAATGCTCCTTTGTTTCCTATTCCTCTCCATGAAATTCTACAAACAACCATTTTTCAAAATCACAGCCTCTAACAACTGTCTCCTTTCCCTATGCATTTCGCGAAACAAAATTTCATTGTACTTTATTACTGTAGTCCTTCAGCTATGTTAAAAGAAGTTATGTAACTGGCATTTCAAACATAAAATTTCGGAACCTATTAGAAAGAAAATGGTGAAACACCCTTTAAAATCTGCTTTCAAATATGTGAGTTAGATAGGTGAAATAAACGTGACTGGTATGGTCATAGCTTCGTTAGATGTCGTCTCTCTGATCACTGATATCCGTCTCGCAGAAATGGATTACTATTTATGTAAATTCATTGATTCAAATAATTTAAATAGTGTAATACCCACTAAGTATATTAAAGTAGTTAATATTAGGATGCACACTCAATGCCCGATTCCTGTTTAATAGTGAAGTACATCCAGAGGAGGCCGGAGTAGTCATGGCGTCCGCACTCGGTCCATTGGTTAACAACATTATAAAGTCTATAATATGCATCAAAGCGAAGATAAGACATCAATCCTCGCCACATCAAAATGTGTCTTCCAAATGACGTGTTTGTGAATGCCTATGCATTGGGCGTAAGAAATGATGTCTTTCGACTAGCCTTGCCGAATACTGCCTCAAGTGACTTTCTAGTATTCATGATTGCATCACAAGGAGCTTAGTTAAACGACATTTATTGGACTGTGACCATACAATGACGTTGGGAAAAAGCTTTATGGCTATGAATAAGCAGGTTAATGAAAAAGTCCTTGGTTTTGTTGAAGCGTGCTCAGTTAGATTAAATAAGCTGGATCTTTGTAATACGAAATGAGACAGTTGTTAACTTAAATCTACCTTGGTAGCATACTTTTAGTTTACCTTTTGCAAATAGAAAAATCATATTTGAGTATTAATCTTTCTCATTTGAACTGTGATCAAGATTTGATCGAGTAGTTACAAAATAATTGGGCGCCAACTGAGAAGTGGACATTTGTAGAAATTATACTTGTAAAATCTCAGTGAAATTGGAATGAGTAATTCCAATGTTTCCTGCATTCGGCAAACTCGTCCGAACTTCTTCAGAGAAATTAATCGAAATTAACATAATAAATGTTTATATTTTCAATATCTGGTTTGTAAAGATTAGATTTGTTTTTACGAGCAGATCACGGATTGATAACAGTTAGAGAAGCATTGAAAACCAACTGGGAGTACTCGACAGCCAGATCTTCCATCCTAGTTTCGGAATCATCGGCAGTACGCACACATTGCCAGCGTACGAGCTCAGGAACTTTCATTTACAAAGCAAGCTCGTATACCATTCAGCCACTGGGACCTCAGTGGGTGTGTACTGCAGATGATTCCCAAATTGGGATGAAACAGCTGTCCGGTACTCTGTGATGGTTTTCAATGCTTCTCTAACCGAAATCAATCAGTGATCAACTCGTTAACACAAATCTAATCCTTAAAAACCGACTACTGAAAATTAATCTTATGAACGCTAGTCACTGCCTACAGGATGGAGTTTCCTGGAGTTCTAGTAAGAAGTCGTGACCAGTGAGGTCCATCCAGTCGGGAGAGTGGATAGAGTTCCGGTCGATGATATGGGTTGGTGGTCGCGGTAAATCACGAATTGGTGGAAGTTAGAATTCATGTGCTGGCTGGTCATTGAGGAGTCGGCTTCCAGTGGCTGAATGGCATACGAGTTAGCTTGCCTTGTAACCGGAAGGTCCTTGGTTCGAACCCTGGCAGCTGGCGTGTAGTGCCGATGATTCCCAAACTAGGATTAAACAGGGGTTTATATATAAAGAGGATATTTCTTGTTTTTAAAAACCGCCCAAATATATAAGTCATGAAACAGGCATTAACATGCATAATAAACAAAAATGTATGAGCTGTGATCAAAATTTCACCTCCGAATTACAAATATTAGTCTACTTTTGTTAAACACTTTAAACAGAGTGTACATTTCGATTTGACACTAGTAACTAGTGTGATGCGACTAGTCCTCTCTCTGGTGCAGACTGAATTCTCTCAGTCAATCGATTGCCTCCAACCATCTGATATCATCACAAACAATGTACACCGTGATGGCGAGCTACCTAGAATGGTGGCCACATTACAACCTGACTGATAGAATTCAGTCTGCACCAAAGAGAGGACTAGACGCATCACACTAGTTACTAGTGTCAAATCAAAATATCCACCACAGTCCTACAGGAGGTCAATCGCGAGCCCGAATAGCTCAGTGGTAACGTCTCTGACTGCAGCACTGGGTGACGCGGGTTCGAATCTCAAAAGGGACATGAGTTCCTTCAAGGTTGCAGATACGCCTTGTTGACTGGTGAGTGCCAACTAGCACGAAACCTAGGCCCAAGGCTTCCTGTGGCCGATTGCCTCCAACCATCTAATATCATCACAGAGTGTGCATTTCATCAGATCACGTTTGACTAAAAGTTCATGGTAGTAGATAACTGGGTATTAATCTTGTTGAGAAGTGTTCAAACTATCTTATGAGTTTAGATGAGACATGTTTATTCTTGCTACTTAGTCCCATGTGGTTTACGTATGTCAAATTTATTTATTTGATTTTTAGAAGGTTATCTGTATTTCAAGATTATTGTCATCATATTCAGCTGTTTATAGTTCTATTAATTCCTTTTACGAGTTTGTCACGGATTGATATCAGTTAGAGAACCATTGAAAACCACCACGGGGTACTTCACATCTGTTTCATCCTACTTTGGAAATCATCGGCAGTGTGCACCCACTGTCAGGGTTCGAACCAGGGACCTTCCGGTTACAAGCTAACTCGTATACCATTCAGTCACTGGGACCCGACTCCTCAATGACCAGCCAACCCATGAATTCCAACTTTTACCAATTCATGATTTAGCGCGACTGGCACCAACCAATGTCATCTGTGAGACATTCATCCTCACACTTGACTGGATGGACCTTACTGGTCATGACTTCTCACTAACACTCCAGGAAACTTCGTCCTGTAGTAATTCACTAACCAGCATCATACATAAATATAATTCAGGGTTGGTTATCGCAGATGATGGAAGCACTTTGGATCAATCACACACATCCTAAACTGTGTGTACAAAAAAAACAAACGATTTCAGCCTTCGACTACCATGGACTACTTGACCTATTTAAATATGATAGGTCATTAGTATGTATTTTCGTTTTATATGACTGAATAATTGTCATGCATTTTATTTTATTATTATTGTGAACCACGTTAGTTGTAAAGTGATTGTAGAGAAACTACGAAATGACGGTATCATCTCACGAAATTTGTCTTCTAAATACCTTATTCAAGATTATCATTCACCTATCGCTTATCGATCTTATATATGGTCAAATCGATACTTATCTGTTGTCACAATGTTCACGTATTTGCATGTACTTAACCTTAAAAAGAAAGCTGTATAAATAACAATGTTTCTAGAGGGGTATGCAGCTGACGAGTCCTTCTTCATATGAAGCTTATATGAAGTTATCTAAGCCAACTCATCAATGATTTCCTACGGGTTTTATTGCAAATTTAGAAGTAAAATTCTTGTATAAGTGAGACTGAAAGTACACTGGAGATCGCTGTAGATTGCTAATATGATTTATCACGTGAAATGTTTGTCAAGAACGAATTCTAGTCACTTTTCCTTTCAAAAAACATAACCAGACAAAAAGGCATTTCAATTCGTGGATGAAATGAACTAAATTGTGCATTTCGAAAAATGGTCTCACAATAATCCCACAATACTGACAGCTTCATTCGATCAAATTATCTAATACAGTTCTACAAGGAGTCAATCGCGAGGACGAATAGCTCAGTGGTAACGCCTCTAACTGCTACACTGAGCGACACTGGTTCATGTCTTAGAGAGGACATTAGTTCCCTTAAGATTTCAGATATGTCTTGATGTCTGGTGAATGCCATCAAGCACGAAACCGAGGTGAAGGGCTGACTGCCTCTAACTATCTGATAACAATGATTTACAGTGCATCGTGATAGAGGACCATCCAGTATGGCGGATACATTACAGACCTGACCGGTAGAATTCAGTCTTCCCCAAACCAATGACTAGATGCATAACACCGATCACTTACTACCTCGGGTTCTATAAAGATAGCCGCATTCTCTTTTACCTCTCAGTTCAACCTAAACAAAATTCAGTCGCTTTAATTAATCCCTATAAAAAGTGCTTAAGTCATACTGTGACGAAAAACACGCCGGCGGGGGGCTGTAAATAAAGAAAACGAACTACAATAACAAATTTTATTTACGCATCGCATTCTATATAAACAACCAAAAACAAGATAGTTGCATACATCAAATGAGCTTTGCAGTCTTATTTGTTTCGAAATAATATGGTATAAGTTGACTTGAAATGTACCAAATTAAATCAATTTTGCGAAGAACATGTTCCTGTGTCCAATGCACCATTGCTTCCAGAGTTCATTCCAACTCCTTGATTAACTGATTGGGAATATCTATTCCCATGATGTCGAGAGACACATCCACCCTCTGAAAAAAAAAAATATCACAATCGAATATAAATGAGTAATGCTGATGACTTATGTGTACATCTGTAACAAGAGAAGATAGCATACTTGGAAAAGGAACCTTTTCTAATAGGGAAAAACTCATCATATTTATACATTTTTAACCATATCAAAGGTCATCTATGTTTGAGAACAACAAACTATTCTGATTGGTTGTTAGCTGGCTCAAGGTTAAACTATAAGACGAAAAGTTGTTCAGCGAGATAATTTCATGACCACAACGTAAACTAAATCCAGATTAAAGGAATAATAAACGCTTTTACCTACCTCCGCTGTAGCTAATGACTTAAGGTGCTGATTTGAAATTTCAGTCACTTCCTATCAATCTGCATCCATCGGCAACTCTCCTAGGAATTCATAAAATGACTTGTTGTCAATTAGTCTAACATCAAGTTCGATTAGTTATTAAAACAATGCAACAATGTGATATAAGGCATTGTCAAACTGATAGGTAGGCAGATAAACAATGGATTATCCTTTATTGGTGATATGGTGATCAAGGTCAGTCTGGAAATAAACCAATCAGAATTGGCCTACGTAAAATAACACCCACTATTTTATTGATCATTGTTATAGACTAATTGATACAACCCTGGTGATTTTTTAAATCATACATTATTGTGTAAGATAAACTGACTGTGGCTGATACTGAAATATACGTTTCAGCTCACGTCGTTGTGTGTTTCCGCTTAAGTACAGAGGGCTGTGGAACAAGTATTTATAGTATAATATAAGAGAGCGTAGTCAAGCGGTATTCGTGATCAGCGCGTCTGAATTGAATCCGGAGTCGCTATTTCAATTTCAAGAATATAGTGAAATATAAAAGTGGTGCGACATCATAATACAAAAATGTAATGCCTGCGAAACAGTAATTACCTCCAAGATTACACTGGACAGATAAAGTAGCCAGAAGAAGGAGTATTTTTAATAAATTCTTCATAATTATTGTCTGTATTACCTTTTGAACTGTTCTCTTATTTATATTTGTACATATTGTTTATTCAGTGTTGAGCCAATGAAAACCTTCCAGCTGGTCGAATAGTTTACAAATACGAAGCGAATCACAAGAAGTTCATAAAGGAAATACTTCCAAATTATTGATTGCAAACATACATATCATTACTGTCCAACAAAATCAATGTCAATTCTATAGATTACCGAAGACAGATAAGATTCAAGCACTTAGTATTTATGGATATGAGAAGTATTCGTAATATTCATTTCACTCTATTAATACCAATGTAACCAGTAGACGTTTCAAAACTTAAATGTAAACAAAATGGCGGAAGACAAAGTTCGCATAGCATTCAACTACTGGGACCTGATTCTTCAAGGGCCACCACATGGATTCTAATTCCTACTAACTCAAGTATTGTTTTTGTAGGGATTTTGTTTGATTGCATGGAGGATTTCATCATGAGCTGACATCAGTTAGAGAACCACTGGAAAACCTGGGAGTACTGGACAGCTGTTTCGTCCTAGTTTGGGACTCTTCGGCAGTACGCATCCACTGGGATTCGAATTGGAAGAAGTCGTGAATTCGCAGAAGTTAGAATTCAAGGACCATTGGATAGGGTCCCAGTGGCTCAATGGTCTATGAGCTCGCCTTGTAACCAGAAAGTCCTGGGTGCGTACCGCTGAAGAGTCCGAAACTAGGATGAAACAGCAGCTGTCCAGTACTCCCAGGTTTTCCAGTGGTTCTCTAAATGATGTCAGCTCATGATGAAATCCTCCACGCAATCCTACCAACTCGTGTTTTTATCACGACTGACCCAAGCCAGTATCATTGGCGGTGAGTATTTATCCTCACTCCCGACCGGGTGGTCCTCACTGGTCACGACTTCTCACTAGAACACCAGGCAACTTTGTCGTGTAACCAATGACTAGGGAGCATCAGATTAATTTTGAAGGGTCACTTTGTGGGGATTTAATTTATATTAAGTTTGACCACGTTCTGACCTGGGTTTGAACCTCGGTTGGTGCGTACTTCCGATGAGTCCCAAATTAGGACGAAACGGTTGTTCAGTACTTCCAGCTGACTTTAATTGATTCTCTAACTGATAGAAATCCGTGATCATACTTGAGAACTTGGAAGCAAAATCGAAGCAAAAGACTTCAAATTTAATCCCAATGAAAATATTTTCTGCAACTATACACACACACACATACACTTCTAATGACTGCATAATCAATGCTATTTTGGTTGACTAGTTTTCACTTTAGTAATCATATGGTATAAAAAATATGTTCGTTTATTTCAGGTGAATTTTAAAGCTTTCTCAATTAGGTAAAATAGGAAACAAGTTTTTATGCACACGTAAACAAACAAATGCGTAATCTGATGCTCCCTCCTAGTGACTTGCTACTGGACGGATGCAGTTTCCTGGAGTTGTAGTGTGAAGTCGTGACCACTGAGGTCCATCTAGTCAAGTGTGAGGATGGATGTCCCACCGATCACATTGGTTGGTGCCAGTCGCGCTAAATCATGAATTGGTAGAAGTTGGAATTCTTGGGTTGGCTGGTCATTGAGGAGTCGGGTCCCAGTGGCTGAATGGTATACCAGCTTGCCTTCTAACCGGAAGGTCCTGGGTTCGAACCCTGAGAGTGAGTGTGTACTGTCGATGATTCGGAAACTAGGATGAAACAGCTGTTCAGTGCTCTCTGGTTTTCAGCGCTTCTCCAACTGATATCAATCCGTGGTCAAACTTGTAGAAACAAATCTAATCCTTACAAACCAACAATAGATAATATTTGAAAGTCTGAGGTCAAATTTTAATCACAGCTCATACAATTTTGTTTAATATACTTGTTAATACTTGTGTTTATGAATCATGATTGGACAAAGTTTTTAAAAACAAAAGATGTGCCTTTTATATATAAAACCTCTGTTATGTTAATTTCGATTAATTTCGCTGAAGAAGTTCGGACCAGTTTTCCGAACGCAGGAAGCGTTGGAATTACTCATTCCGATTTCGCTGAGTTTGTACAAATAAAATTTTTACAAATATCCACTTCTCACTTAGCGCCCAATTATTTTGCAACTACTCGATCAAATCTTGATCACAGTTCATATGAGAAAGATTAATACTCAACTATGATTTTCCGATTTGCAAAAGGTAAACTAAAAGTATGCTACCAAGGTAGATTTAAGTTAACTACTGTCTCATTTTGTATTACATAGATCCAGCTTTTTTAATCTAATTGAGCAGGCTTCAACAAAAACAAAAGGCTTTTTCATTAACCTGCTTATTCATTACTATAAAGCTTTTACTCAACGTCGTCGTATGATGACCGTCCAATAGATGTCGTTTTACTGAGCTCCTTGTGATGCAATCTTGAATACTAGAAAGTCACTTGAGGCAGTATTCGGCAACGCTAGTCGAAAGACATCATTTCTTACGCCCAATGCATATGCATTTACAAACATATGTAAGTTGAAAGACACATTTTAATGTGGCGAGAATCCGTGTTTTATCTTCGCTCTGATGCATATCGTAGACTTTATAATGCTGTTAACAGATCATGTATTTGTTGAAATTGATATTTATTTGTTGCTGTCACAATGCTTATATGGTTGTATGAGTTTAACCTTTAAAAATATTGTATAAATAACAATGTTTACGGGGGAGTATTCAGCTAACGAGTCTTTCTACCGAAATTAATGAATTCAATAAATACAGCTTTTTTCGCAATCTTTGTTTGTTTTAAATTTACTAGGGCAAGGAAATGTTTTCAATTCGTATAAATCAGCTGATACCATACTCCACTAGGGTAATGATATTCAAATTCTGATGAAGTCAACGTCTTATATCTTCTATATGTCCAAACCAAGTTCACTTTTAACAGTTTGAAAAAATTTGGGCATTAGGTATATGATATTCATTATAATAAAGGTTTTGTATTTCCCAATGAATGAAAAACAAAACGATATTGTTTTTACTGACGTTTCGCTATTTAATGCTAATAGCTTTATCAAAGTATTATTAAACCGGAATTTACAAAATCTCAGCATATATATAACAAACAGTTAGGGGGTGAGAAAATAGACATAGGTCAAGTTAAAGGGACATATTGAAAGTAAAAATAGCGATGAAGATAACTATACCAAATAATAACAGACATACTATTACCTTTGTTATTTGGTATAGTTATCTTCATCGCTATTTTTACTTTCAATATGTCCCTTTAACTTGACCTATGTCTATTTTCTCACCCCCTAACTGTTTGTTATATATATGCTGAGATTTTGTAAATTCCGGTTTAATAATACTTTGATAAAGCTATTAGCATTAAATAGCGAAACGTCAGTAAAAACAATATCGTTTTGTTTTTCATTCATTGGGAAATACAAAAACCTTTATTATAATGTCTTATATCTTCGTTTAGTCAGTTTGTGGTTATTGTTACTTGTTGATTAACTTCCTGGGAAAACAGTGATAGTTTGTTTGTCAACGGAGAAGTCAATTAATAAGAGACGTGTGTAGAGCGTGACAACACTGAGGAGAAGGCAGTAGGAAACAAACAACGAAGACATCTTGATTACTAATTGCAAACTGACAATGCATATTAAAAAATCTTGAATTTTGAGTAGTTTGAATGCACACCGAATAGCTTTTAAATTAAGCTACAAACAGGAAAAATATCTAGTTCAACTAAGAGTGAGTATATGACGGAATAACTGTTTGAAAAATCTCTATCTGTTTTAACGATGTCGCTACTTATTTAGACATTCGAACAAACTTTGTAATCATGATCCTCTATTCTCTCAGACTGTTTGCATACGATCTGTTGACTTAATCCCTATTATTTGTCTTCGTTCCTCTTTAGTTTCTGATTTTAATGCTTCTCTTTGTGTTTGTTTGGTGATATTGACAATGTGTCATTTTGTTTGGGTGAGTCAGAGTCATTGTGACCTTTGAGTGTCTGCAGGAATTTTCGGTGTGTGTTTTTTGTTGATAAAGTTTTGATCTCACCGTTGTTGGGAATACTCCACTCGATGTTAAGGTACTTTTTACGGCTGATTTTGTCGAAGAATTTTGTTACACACTACTTGTTTTTCCACTCGAGGAGGTTATTGGATGTGTGCAGCTGTATAGCTACACTGTTGAAATATTTTTGCTTTTTTATATGTTCTCAATAGTTGGTTTGTAAGGGTAAGATTTGTTTTTACGAGTTTGACATCAGTTAGAGAACCACTTAAAACCAGCTGGAAGTACTGAACATCCAGCCGTTTTATCCTAGTTTGGGAACCATCGACAGTATGCAGCCACTGTCAGGGTTCAAACCAGGGATTTTCCGGTTACAACGCAAGCTAAATCGTATATCATCCAGTCACAACTGGGACCCGACTCCTCAGTGACCAGCCAGCCCATGAATTCTTACTTCTACCCATTCGTGATTTAGCGCGACTGGCACCAACCAATGTGATCGGTGGGATATCCATCCTCCCACTTGACTGGATGGACCTCACTGGTCACTACTTTTCACTAGAACTCCAGGAAACTCCATCCGTCCTGTAGAAAGTCACCAAACAGTACCGCAGATATTATAGGAAAAATAGTCTTTTTGCTATCATTCGAGCATTTTATGACTTCACATAGCTCAAATAAGTTCCAGGTGGGTATACAGTAGGGCGCATAGATTGGTTTCCTGAGTCGAAACGATAACACCTGGGTCTTGGTCTCTACACAATATGCTCATTCATGATTTGAGGAACCCTTCTTATTGAAAATGCATTCAAAACTTCAAAACTTAAGGTTTCTAGTCAAAAATTATGAAGTGAACTATATTTTGAACTTGGTTACATCTGAAGTTTTAATCAGGATTATCCAAAAAACGACAAGGTGCCAAAATATTTTATCGAAATATAGGAATTGTAATCAACGTGGAAAGTTAGAAAATGCAACATTACTCACTGATATGTGCTTAATAGTTTTATACATCAAATAAACATCAGTTTGATTATCACCATGCACTAAGCGTAGGCGCATACATTTTCCCTGATTGATGTGGTTGAATGTAAGCGTATTGATTGACATTGAAGGCAATTCTATGGTTGTCAAACGTTCCGTCGATATTCACATTCCTATGTAACAAATTTCTTGTGATTTAAAGTTTCTGTAGAGATTGGAATCATTTTCCAGGTTAGGGTGGGTAGCCCCACGCCCAGTCTTCCACCTTCTCCTGGGCCTAGGAACGGATAGATAACTAGCGAACTGGTAAACTAGGTGAAGGCAGAATTCGGAAGACATTTGAAAATGGTGGCTTCCTTCATTTGTCCTACCAGGCACCATCGTATTACCTTCAGGCGACAAAAAGATGAGAATGTCGGAACCAGAATAGGAAAGGTGAAACAGATACCTTCATCAACTGGAGGTCAGTTTGGAAACATTCCGATTTCCACCATCAAAGTCAAGTCAGTCAGCGCTTATATACGGATCAGAAAGTTGACTTGTGAGTCACAAAATGCATTTCCAACAGGTCACTGCGGACTTTTATCAACAACTGTCACCTTCTTCGGCTCTATATTGAAGATCAGATGGGTGGCTGGAAAAAATTATCAGCAAGAAACTTGACGAACGAACCAACAAACAACCTAATGATCAAAAAATATTTTGAAGAAGGTGGAAATGGACCTGACATATGCTGAGAAGACCATCAGGAGACATCCCGCGCCATCACTTAAGTGAAACTGGAATGGGAAACGACAAGTGTGGCATGGTTCCGAAGCTGATATGGGAGAGATCATGTGAGGAGGAGATGAGAGACTATGAGCAATCTCGGGGTCAGCTAAAGAGGGCTGCAGAGAACAGAACTTAGTGAGGATGTGCTATTAAAAACCCCATGTTCCTCTCGAAACTCAAGGGAATAATGATATAATAATGAACCAAATGGATAGCAGCATAAAGTATTTTGTCAAACTACACAAATATTCCATTGTGGGTAAAAACTAATTTTGATAAAGTCCTACAGTGTTTATAAGTTTCCAGACAGTAGGTGCCACGAACTTCCTGGAATAATTTGAGTGCCGAGTCAGATTGATTCATTAACAGAGCTAGAAACATTATAACAGATAATGATGATATGGAGAACGAGATATCCAATATAAAACAGATTTTGATTGGAAATGGTTATCCGGAAAAGCTACTAGATAATATTATCAATAGGAAGGAGCATAAGGGAAAACCAAAAATTGAAAAATCCTGGCTATCGACCATAGTCATTCCATTTCGAAAGGACACAGATGAACAACCTCAAAGACTATTTGCCTCATATAATATTAAAGTCTATTTCAAGCCCTCCACTTCTCTGCAGAAAGCTTTGGTGAATGTCAAAGATGTGGTTCGCAAAATGTCACAAAGTAATTGTGTCTATAGGATGAAGTGTTTAGAGTATGAAGCATGCTATATAGGGGAGAGCAGTAGGCAGGTGAAGGTCAGAGTGAATGAACATAGACTGACTATGCACGAAACGTTCACCTAGAAATGAAGTAGAATTAAAAAGTCTAGAACAAAGGTTGGCTATATTTTTTGACTATATATTTTGATGATTAATAAAAAACCGAATAAATCTGCTGAAGAAGCTGTGGCTTATACAGCGAAACGTTCAGAAAAATCTTGTTTTGATTTTCTTCAACACGCTGGGATTAATTTAAATAATTTATGATGAGTCTCACAGTGTTTTTTATACAGTAATATTTACTGATAACCACGTTTCGAGCACAATGTATCACTGCTCATAATCATATCAAGGCACTACTCACACAACTTTCTAACTTCGTTTATATAATTCCATTATTTTCTATCGCTTGACTTGATTGGTAGAACTATTTTCCGTGTTTCCGGTTTGAGTGATGAGTCACTCCTATTGCATGTGTTGGATGTAGATTCGATGAACAAGGATCCAGTAATCAACCTCTCTCGCACTCCACCAACTTCTTAGAATTTTAACTCTGTCCCGTCCTATTGTGTGTCAATGCATACAGTGCAATTCACTTCTGAGCTTTTTTCTAAATTACTTGTCTTCATGGGGTCAATCATTCTAACCTTAGCTAAATTCTTATGTTCCGACAATTTTACTACCCCCGATCCACTAGTTTGACCGATGTAGTTGACCTTGCAATGACTGTGAGACCACCAACCATCAACAACAACAACAACAGCAAGCACCTGTAACTATCAACGGAAGAAATTTGAAATGGTCACTTCCTTCTCTTATCCGACCAAGCACCATCGTTCCATTTACAGGTGACGGCACGGATGAGGATGTCAGAACCAGAATCCGAAAGGCAAGGCAGACATTTATCACCTGGAGATCAGTTTGTAAACCTGCACTCCATAGCATAAGCAACAAAATTCTGATTTTATGCACCAATGTTAAGGCAGGCATGTCTTCCTTACGGATCAGAAACTCGACAGTCGCGCATTTCTGACGGGCCACTGAAGATTCGTGTCAATAGATGTCACCTTTGTTGGCTACATACTGCATATCAGATGGCTGGTTGGAGAGGATTATCAACAAGAAGCTCTGAGAACGAAGCAATCAAGAACCTATTGCTCAACAGATGTGTAGAAGAAAATGGAGGTGGACTGGACACATCACTGAGGAGACCGTTGAATGGCATTGCGAGCCAGGCCATCGCTTGAGTAGAACAAAAATTGGGAAACGACGAGTTGGGCCTGTGTCCGTGAGTGGTATAGAGGATATGGGAGCTAATAAACAATCGTCGGACTAGCTAAAAAGAACTTTAGAGAGTAGGACAAATTGGAGATGTGCTGTTAAAACCTTATGCGTCACTCGGAACAATAATAATGATCTCTTTGATTTTTAGACATTCATTTGATCTTCAGGGATACCAATAACACCTTCGTAATACATAGTATGTAGCTATTACTTTAGTTATTTAACTTAGGTTTCTTCTCCACTGGATACCTAATAAGTATGTAAGCAATTTATTCAAAGTTAAAACGATTATTATTTGCACATACGGATAATAATATTCAAGTATTTGAGTGGCAGTGAATAGTGGTGCACCTGTAGTTAATTTCCTTCCCCCCAAACACACCTGTGCATTTGAGTATCTAATTTAAATCTACAAGCTTTTGAATAAGGCATTTAGAAGACAAATTTCTCGAGATGATACCGTCATTTCGTAGTTTCATTACAAACGCTTTACAGCTAACATGATTCACAATCATAAAATAAAATGCATGACAATTACTCAGTTATATGAAACAAAGGTTCATACTAATGACCAATTATATTTAAATAGGTCAAGTAGTACATGGTAGGCGAAGGTTGAAGTCTATTGTTTTCTATACACACATTATGATTAATCCAAAGTGCTTCCAATAACCAACCTTGAATTGGAGTTATGTGATGAAATAATTGTGAAACAGTCATTAATTAATATTGATTTTGTGATCTGGCATTCATAAGTGCTTTACAATGATGGATGATGATGATGCTGCATTTCTATTCAGATTACTCTCATTAGGATTTTCAATATGTTTTGGAACATGTTGTTTTCGACGACATTTTAACATTCTATTGGTTCTACCTATATAGGTGTCACCGCAGCTGCAGGTGAAGTAGAGTCCACAGAATTTCTTCCTTTATTCGTAGGTACAGGGATGGAAAATGTTCGACATGTGAAGGAAAGAGATGCAGAGAAGAATGTGAGTTTGATGGCTGATCGAAGTCTTTGAGCTGTCTTTGAACTGCATAATCTGGTTAATAAAGAGTGCTTTGTTTGGTAGAGGAGCTTTCTTTTCGAGATGGGGTCTATCCTTACTGTGACAATCGACAAAGTTTTCTGCATAACCATTAGGTAATAAAGCTGGATGTATGTGTCGAAGCTCATCCATTACAGAACGTTTTGTTCGTGCATATTTTGCGAGCCCTTGAAAATATGATCATTAGTATTTACTTTTGTTTCATAGAACTGAGTAATTGTCATGCCTTTTATTTTATTACTGTGAATCATACTAGTAGTTGTAAAGCGGTTGTAAAGAAACTACGAAATGACGGTATCATCTAGAGAAATGTGTCTTCTAAATGCCTTATTCAAATTTATCAAAGAGACTAATTGTTCTAATTTTCTGATACGGAGGCTTTTGTTAAATGTTTACTTTTATTTGTTGAATTCACACTACCTTATCCGATTTCAAGGCAAATATCTTTGGTTTGTGTGATAAAAACTACCTTAAAATCTTTCTTACTTAAATACGAATTCATCATATTTAGTGGCATCGTTTAATTTCGTCTTCATACTTGCTACTTACAGTCATATAAGTAGTATGGCTACATTTTCTAAAATTACTACCTTAATAATCTAGTATATGTGGGACTCCAAATGGTAAGGATTTCGAGTGTACTGATGTTTATGACCATTTCTATACATAGGTTTTCACTACCACTGTGTTATTTTTTATGTCCTTGTATATCTTATTCCATCTATATTAGGCAGCATTGCATTATAATCCACTTCTGACAGAATTATAAGCACTCAAATGCTGTATTACTTGAAATTTAATTCCTTAGTGATGTTCAGGAGTTAGTTCCTAGGGTTATGATCCGTTTCAAGTTTGATCACGGACTGACATCAGTTATAAAACCATTGAAAACCATCTGGGAGTACTGACCAGCTGCTTCTTTCCACTAGTTTTGGACTCATCGGCGGTACTCACCCACACGGAGTGATCGCGCGAAAATCATGAATTGGTAGCAATTTAGATTTCGTGGGCCATTGAATCAGATCCCAGTGGCTGAGTGGTCTACGAGCCTTACTTATAACCAGAGGATCCCTGGTTCTAACCCTAGTCGGATGAGCATTGGCAATGAGTCCCGAACTGGGATGAAACCGCTGTTCAAGTACTTCCAGTTAGTTTTCAATGGTTCTCTAACTGTTATCAATCCATGGTCAAAACTTGGTTATTTGTGAGTACATTAATATAAGCCACACAAATTGTGTAATTTCACTCCTAAGTTTCATTCACAACTACATCATTTAGAGTGTCATGAATTTAATTTTGTGTTCATTTATCAAAGTTTTTCAGAAAACTTACAGTTGCATTGCACATACATGATTTGAAAAGGATGATTCAAAAAGAATCTTAGGATATGACCTGCTTATTCTCCTGTAAAAAGAAATCTGTCATACAAAATGATATTTTGATTCTATCATACTGAATGTATAAATCCGTTTACAGAAGTCTGTGAAAGGTAGGCTGCATTATGATGCGTTGACTAGGATGTATCAGGCAGCAAATTTTGTCTCTATCTACTTCGAACACCGTGCTCTTTGACAGAGTCAAAAATCGACAAGCACCTGTCATGTGTTACCTCCAGCTGGAAGTTAGAAAAGAGGCAAAAGTTGGTAATAAGTGTGAGATAATGACCAACTAATCAATAAGCTCGTGTAAAATAGACAGGAATTAGTGGAAAGACGATAAAGTGTTTCTAATATAAAATCTGTATGAAAACGCGATGTTGTTAATAAACAGTAATAGAGTGGTAATAAAATATGGATGATGGGAATAATAATGATAATAATAATAGTGAACTTACATAATAAAATGAAGAAGCAAAATTATAGTAAGAACTTTACTCTGGCCACGGTAGGGCGAGTGAATGTATGTATCGCTTTTGAATGCAGAGGTCCGGTTTCAAATCCCGCCAAGTCCATAAACGTATTCTGGAACACTGTCCAGTTTAGTTAGCCAGAGGAGAAAATAAGAAAAGCATCAGCTCCATCCTCGGACACCTTGTCATCTCCGGAAATCGAACGCCCCGCACGAATGCTTCACAGTGCTACACAGAGTCCCTGAATATCGTACGAAATGACTTATTGCAAACACGCCATCTGTACATAGCTGAATCATTGGCTATTCGGGATCTGAAACCGAACCTCTGCATTCAAAAGCGATAAATACATTCATTCGCCCTACTGTGGCCAGAGTAAAGTTCTTACTATAGTTTTGCTTCTTTTTTATTATTTAAGTTTACGATTATTATCGTTGTTATTACTACTATTATTTTATTATCATTATTATTCCCATCATCCATATTTTATTACCACTCTATTACTGTTCATTAATAACATTGCGTTTTCATACAGATTTTATGTAAAAACAATTTATCGTCCTTCCACTAGTTCCTGTCTATTCTACACGAGCTTAATGATCAGTCATTATCTCGCACTCATTGCGTCATGCCAACTTCTGCCTCTTTTCTAACTTACAATTAGTCATCCCTTCTTACACTTTACATTAGGTAATACAGAGTTTGCCAGTATCGGATTGGTCTAATGATTTTGTTGTTGAATATAATTACGATTGTACAGCTTATGAAAATGAGTCATCGAAAAGAAAATTTTCTTCGCTGTTTGCGCCTTTTCCTGATGACTCAATATG
Source organism: Trichobilharzia szidati (assembly GCA_944472155.2). NCBI lineage: Eukaryota > Metazoa > Platyhelminthes > Trematoda > Strigeidida > Schistosomatidae > Trichobilharzia > Trichobilharzia szidati. Next base: position 17,229 of record CALYDE020000860.1, read on the forward strand.
GGAATATTTCGTTCACAGACGTATATATCAAGCTACTCGACATGGGTGATCATAGCAGCTTGGTAACTAGACAAACACTGAACACTGCAGTTGAAAAGGACTTTAATGCAGCTGAGATCAGAATAATTGAGAATGCGAATCTTATTTATTCATCTAAGCCCTAAGAACATGCCAAAAATGATGTCACATCCCACTGTATCTACCAATTTAAATGTACGTGTGGCCACACATACATTGGGAGGACTCATCGATCTCTGCAATTAAGGGTTGGCTTCAGAGCATATTCCAAAATGGCTTCAGAAGCAAACAGAATCCTCAGAACCTATTAACGGTGAGAACAAGGGACCTAACTCTTCTATTACGAAACGTATTACTTAAACAGGGCATAAAATTGATGTTTACACCTCCTTAAAGCCTACCTGTAAATGAGTTTGGGGGAGAGCATATCTTCAAGTTTGTGGAAGACCTAGCTGGCAATTAGGAAGTTTAAACCACCGTTGTGTGTTCAAAGCAACAATTCGTCATCACACTAAACCTACCTTCCTTGGTAAACTTTGTTTTGATACCAGACAGATTAGATGTACTTGCTTTAGTGATCTTCATTGTTATTTTGACCTTCAATATGTCCTTTTAACTTGACCTAAATTTATTTTCTCACCTCTTAACTCTTTATTAATTTCACACATAAATATTCCTATGACAAGTCCGTGTGTGTGATCAGATTGTTCGAAATGTGTTGCGCTAATACGACATTACACGATTCAGACAAATTACCTCTTCTTATTGCTTTATCTAAATAATAATAATAATAATTTCAGTGAAGTGGAATGAACAAGATTTTATAAATACGATAACAATTTAGAAAAGCATTACTTAAACCTAAGTTAACAGAATCAATAAGAAAGGTCATGAAATCCTAAAAGGTCAGAAATGAACATTTGTCAGTGAAACAAAGGAATAGAAGAAAAAAGGAAAAATTTCAATAGATATTTAAAGTGCTAATGTTTACGGAGGATTTGTTGGCCTTATTGTAGGCCCGGATAAACATAGCGGTTTAACATACTTATTCTGTATACAAAGAGTCGGCCTTCTGGTATTGATTGTTACCTCTTCAGCTACTGATAGAAGACGTAGTCGAACTCCTCTAGATTGATTACCAGGAACGCTGTAGATAACCGAGGAAGCCTGTTCTGGTTTTAATGAGTATCTAGTATCTACCAAGTAGACTAAGGCTGCACTATTTACGCATTTGATTACCCCTTTACTTCACCATGCAGGTACATTTGTGTGTTCTGTTTCACTATGACTTTCGTACAAGAATCCTTACTGGAGGATTGGATCATGATGACAAATAAAATGTATGTTAAAATTGTATTATGACTAATTTCACTAAATATTACAGGTTATAAGCAGTTGATGAGAACCAACGAAATAGAACGGATTCATAATATTCTGCGACAGTGTTTGTCCTTACTCTAATCAGTTTATTCCTTCGACTTATCATACACACTGATCAATGATAAAATGAAAATTCATTGAGGAAATTCTTAATATATGTGATATTTTTTTCTACATAATTGGCATAAAGTGTTTACTTGAATAACCCAGGCATTTTTACAGGCATGACTAAAGGTGCTATGAATTAACATGAAATTTAAAAGCTAGCATTTATGCATCCGTGAATATGGAATAGCAGAATGTATAAAACTCCTATACCATTCAACCAATGGGACCCGACTTCTCAATGGCCAGCCAGCCCATGAATTCTAACTTCTACCAATTAGTAGATTTAGCGCAACTGGCACCAACCAATATCATCGACGAGAAATCCATCCTCACATTTGACTTGATGGACGCCACTGGCCACGACTTCTCACTACAACTCCAGGCAACTTCGTCCTATAGCCAGGGACTAGCGAGCATCAGATTAACTTTCAAGATAAATCTTGAAAAGGTAGAATTCATGGACCATTGAATCGGGTTCCAGTGGCTGAATTGTATACGAGCTTGCCTTGTAACCGGAAGGTCTTGGGTTCGAACCCTGGAAGTTGCTGTGTAGTGCCGATGATTCCCAAACTAGGCTGATGAAACAGTTGTCCAGTACTCCATTATGGATAAGAATTTATTTTGATAAATCACACAGTGTTATACAGTAATATTAACTGATAATGATGGATAAAATCTTATCCATAATGGAGTAATACTCTACCACAGTGCCCAAGTTTTATACTTATATCAATGTCCAGTACTCCTAGCTGGTTTTCAATGGTTCTCTAGCTGATATCAATCCGTGGTCAAACTCGAAAAGACTAATCTAGTCCTTACAAACCATCTCTTGAGAATGTATAAAAATTAGATTTTATGGGGAAGGTTGTGTTTTAAAGTGGTAATTCTCCAGGAGCCACTAGCCAGTTATATGCCTATGAATTGTCAAAACGCGGAAGCAGTAGCTATATATATTCACATCCGATTGGGTTCATTTTGCATAACCTAGCCTAGTTTACTGACCGGTCTTAAGCCCGGAAAAAGTGAGAATGTCGGGCATGTGGCTAGCAACCTTGCCTCGGAAAATTACTCCAGTCACTACAGAAACTTCAGTGCACGGAAAAAAAATATGTAAGAATAAATTTATTCTTCTCTGGAATAGAAGAGACGAAATGACGTTGGTTGGTGGAAGCCTCCGGGAAGGCAGTCAGAATGACAGTCAAACCAAGAGCACATAAGCTGTCAGCAAAATGAATGAAAACGGAGTACTATTTGCAGACTTCTGAAACTGTAGTGATTTGGTAATTGAAGACAGTGTTTACAAGCACAAGGATATACACAAGGCGACATAGGTTTCACCAAATGGACAGACCAGCAGTCAGATAGGCTTCTTCTCGACTTCAAGGAAGTGGAGACTCACTCTGCTGGACGTAAAGTCGAGAAGAGAAATAGATATAGAACCAGACTACTATTTAGTGCAAGGAACCTCCAAGATCAAGTTGAATTGTGGTCTGTCTCCAACTTTTCTAAAGATTTTCAAATTCAACACTCGGAAACTGAAGGACGAAACTACAAAAGACATCTTCATTGCAGTCATCAGCGAAAAGTCAGAAACATTAAGCGACATTACCGAGGAAACCTTTGTAGATGAACACTGGAACTTTTTGAAAATGATTTTAGAGAAAACATTTACAGTTGTCTTAGAAGCAAGAAGAAGTAAGACAATAAATGACTCTCTGAGGATTCGTTGAAGCTGACAGAAGAGAGGTTGTGAAACAGAAGGTGAACCAGTGGAGAGATGGACAACAAAAGGAGAAGGTGACTTTAATCTATGGGATATTTAACAAAGGATTAAAGAAGAGTGTTAGGAAAGAAGAAAGTTGCTTTTATGACTCACTGACAACGGAAGCAGAACAGGCCGCAGTTAAGAAAGACACTACCTCAGATAATTACGTGGATCTCCAGGAAGAGATCGATACAGATGAAACCAATGAAAGATAGGGAAGGTACCTAATCACCAAAGAGGAGAAATAAAGGAAATGTTAGGCTGACCATTTCAAAGGACTCTTGTACAGTCCATTACTTGTAACTCTTCCAGAAACACCACTTACGGCTATAGAACTGCCACTGAACTCCAGTCTTCTAACGAAAGCAAAAGTTTCGAATGTTATAAACTTAATTATAGCTGGAAATACGCCAGAGCCATACGGAATACCCCGAGAAGCACTGAAAAATGATCCAGTAACTTCACCGATGATCCTCAAACTACCTGCTGATTGGGAGAAAAGGCACCTTGTCACACTCCCAAAGAAAGCGACCTTAGTCTTTAAAAGAACTGACGCTGAATCAAAATGTTAAATCGCATAGTCTTGGAGAGACCTTAAGACGCTCTGGATTCAAAACTCCCGCCTGAGCATGCCGGATTTAAGGAAAGTAAATCATGTATAGTAAAAATTGTGACGCTACATGTCACCATCGGATAGACTATGGAAAGGTAGTTAACCCTTCAACTAAACCTCATAAACTCTGAAAAGGCCTTCGACAAAGTCAAATGCGAAGTATTTCGACAGCTACTTCAATACTGTGGAATGCTGCCCACGTTCATGAGTTCTATTCAACAACCAGATAACCATATCACATGTCACGTGGTTCACAACGGGAAACTAAATAAAATCTTTGAAGTAAAGACAGTAGTACGAAAAGGCTGCCGTCTACCACCCATGATATTCCTCATTTCTCTGGAGTAGTGGGAAGTAGGCAGACGAACAGACGCCGAATCGCTAGAATGACCTTAGAACACCTAGATTTCACGAATAATATGTGTCTCATATCGCAAAACTCGAAGATTTACTAACGAAAGCCAACAAATTGGTAGGACAGGCAGCACAGAGAGGACTCCAAGTGAACACTGAGGAGACAGTAAAAATGGAGATACCCAACCAACAACAATAACAAGCACGAGTTGCCATCAATAGAAGAAATCCAGAAGAAGTTATTTCTTCCACTCACGTGGATGTTAAAGATAGGATTGGGAAAGCGAGATGGAATTTCTAACACTGGTTTTGGGCCAATGCTTGTAAGTGGTTCACAGACTCAGGGTGCACGTCACAAAAAGAGTTTCCAATGAGCTACTACTTTCGTCCACTACTGATAAGATGGCCCGCCGGAAGGAATAAACAAGAAAGAACTGTGGCAAGCATCAAACTGATCACGAATCTTGTGCACAATGAATATGTAGGATTATCATTTGTTAGCTTGGAGGGGTTTGATTGGTTACAGATCTGATCACCAGTTAACATCAGTTAGAGAACCACTTAAAATCATCAGGGAGTACTGCCTAGTTGTTTCGTCCTTGTTTTAGACTCTTCATCGGTATGCATGCCCCGCAGGGGTTCGAACCCAGTTATAAGGCAAGCTGGTAAACTGTTCAGCCACTGGGACCCCATCCATTGTCCAGCACATGAATTCCAACTTCTTCCGATTAGCCATACATAAAGCGCAACCACCAGTCAATGGCTTGGTGGATCCCTTTGATTACAACATGTCACAAAACTCCAGGTGACTTCCTGTGTGTAGCCAATCGCCAGTGAGCATCAGAGTAATTATCAAGAGTTAGTTTGCAGGGATATGACTGGCTACAATTTGGTCACCAGAGACTGGCTACCCACAGGAAGTCACCTGGAGTTCTGTGACATGTCATAACCAGAAGGATCCACGAAGTCAGGCAGATAACAGTTATTTGTTTAAGACATTGGCTGGCAGTTACGATATGTATGTGGCTAATTGGGGGAAGCTGGAATTCATGTGCTGGACATTGGCTCGCGTTCCAGTGGCTGGATAGTTTACCATCTTGCCTTGTAACTGGGTTCGAACCCCGGTAGATAAGTACTGCTGAAAAACACATTGAAGGAAATTGAAATGGACTGCACATACGCTGGTGTAATGATGTTTTACACTCATTATCATTCTTATTTCTTAATTTAGTGACTTACCTGGGAGGATATATTCAGAGGTCTGTTGTCGATGGTTGTAGTCTCAATTAGTTTCGGTTGCCAACTTTTGAGGAAAAAACTCTATCGTATTATTAGGACTATTCGATAAAATGTGGCACTAAATTAATAATAATTATTATTATAAGGATCAATTTAATTTAGTCGACTGCCGGTGCAATACTCTTAATCAAATAAAGGAATTATTTCTAGATTGATTTCCAATTTTGAATAACTTTCGAATTGTGTAGTCTTTTTTTCTAGGAAAAGCTGTCTTCATTGATTCAGTATTTAACAATTAGTAATAAATGAATGTATAAAGGCAGGAATATTCAGTAAGCCAGCAGAAGACCAAGAGTCATGCATAATAATCTATTCAAGGTGCTGCTTCTTCTGGCTGCCTTCTCTGTGATGTGGAATACTGGAGGTAATTACTAGTTGGCAGACGGTAAATTTAATAGTTTTACTGAACTCAGTGACATTGACATCTGGGTGCTTCAATCACTAATTTGACTTGATACTGATGTGAATGAATTAAAACCGGCTGTAGGTCAGCACTCTTTGAGATTAATCTGAGACTGAGTCACTCCTGTCATTGTTAGATACAAGAGTAGCATATCACCCACAGTTGGCCAAATATTCTCTTCACTGCTCATAAAATAAATGATTTTACTTATTTATGCTTATTTAGAGAAAAGCGACATCTGGATTGCTCAGATGCTACACTGGGCTGTTTGATCCATTTTATTCGAATCCATAGGGATATATGTCGCTTATCTGGTCATTACCAGATGCAACCAGTCAGAGAACCACTGAAAACCAGCCTGGAGTACTGGACAGATATTTCGTCCTAGTGTGGGACTCTTCATTAGTACGTACATGCCAGAGTTCGGACCCAGAGACCTTCCGACTGCAAGATGTGCTTTTACGCCATCCAGCCACAGAGACAGATGAATTCCAACATCTGTCAGTTGCCGCGATATACACAGCGCAACCAATACATATGTGCCTAAACGTCAGAGAATCCTAATCTAAACACAGTAATAAATACGTTCGAGAACTTATAGGGCCAATCACTACAAGTTTCTTACCTGTAGTACATTAATTTATTTCAGATGGTACATGTGGTTGTGGAAATCAGTGTGCTGAATGTGCACAGAAAAGTGACGGTGAAAATGAACTGGGCTGTGGATGTAGTGGAGCACGCGAGGACGGTATATGCCCTGCAGCACAATGATCTATCCTAATGCAGTTTGTATTAATTAAAGTTTATTGCATCCTTTGTATTCAATTTTTTGTGTCTTGTTAGTAATTTTTACTGAATAAATGAGTTTTTATAACAGCTGTTCTATTGGAAACTGGTTTTGTGATCATTTCAATAACTCAGCTATTGTGAACTGTCCTTAAATGGCTTGATTCTGCTTATTTTGAGACAAAATAGCAGTAAGTACTTCAGTTTGTACACACGCACACTAAGGTGTATGTGTAATTTATTTAATATAGCGAAAATATTCATTCAGACATCTATAAAACACAAAATAATTGAGCAAAGAATATCCTTTTTGATAATTTCCTTTTCTGGTTCTGCAATTACACATATATGTTTATATACATAGAATATTCTAGATTAGTAGTCAATAACAATATTAGTGTTTTTTAAATAATATTGATTTGTAAAGCAAGATCAATGCAGTTACACTTCATTAAAGATGCTTAAATTATAATAAGCATAAAAATATAATAGCAAATAGAATATCAAATAAAATTAAGGGAATTTCCACAGAAAATTGAGGATCATTCGAACCTAGATGGCCAAGGGTAAGGACAATGTCTGAACTAGCTTCTTTTGGATACATAAGTCAGGCTTCTTAATGTGGATCCCAACGGCCAGCCTCAGCAATATTTAGTAAACGAACTCTTAAGGCGAAGTTAAGATTTGTTGGTATGCGGTGGATGACTTTGAAAGCCGCCTCGTTAACATCAATCTTGTGTTCTGTATCCACAAGATGAGATAGAATGGCGCTATGTGAATGGATTTCGTTTGTCCTTTACTTAACCAACAACGCAAGTGGTGATGTTTGGAAATCCGATGAGAAACATGGCTAATTGTACGGCCTATGTAACTGGCTCACTCCATGGGAGCAGTTAAAATGGTAGATATACATGGAAGAGGCGAAATTAGGCATTTTATCTTTTACTCCCGAACGCAAAAGAGGAGTGGTTTTGAAGACACGGAGTAATTCAGCAGCAGGGAATGCTCCTTTTACCGCATTTCTAAGGCTCTGTGTTAGTATCTCGCTGATGTCGTCCCCGAAGAACTGAATTTCTGAGAATAAGGCGTTTTTAGGAAGTGTTGCTACCTTCCTACCACTTAGATTTCAAATGCATTACTGCTAACCTCCGTATGAATAAGCGAGTTGTGGTGAGTGCTATTTATAATCCGATATAAGTAGTATATCAGGAACGAAGTAACAACATGTTTGGCACACCGAAAAGAGCAATCAAAGAAGAGAATCATGAGAAGAATGTTGCCATGTGATGCAGAATCCAAGAAGCTATCGAATGAAACGATATTCGACCAATTCGTTAAGGATGTGGTAAAGATGTGCAAATGGCCGGTTTAGAATATGGTATTCCAAATTTAGCTATGCACCATATGTTTCACCAAATAAACATTCCTTTCAGTCTCTTCAGTTTTGTCTTCTTTACAAGTGAATTTAATTATCTGTTTTAAGCTTGACGACGGATTGATATCATTTAGAGGACCGCTGGAAACCACGACTTCTTACTAGAACTCCAGGCGGGTAACTTCGTCCCATAACCAGTTACTGGCTTGGATCAGATTACTTTTCAAAATATAGTTTGTAAGGATTCAATATGTCTCTGGTATGATCATGGACAAATACTCGCCGATGACATTATTTTGATAAATCACACAGTGTAGTACAATATTATTTACTGATGACGGCGTTTCGAGCACAATTTATTGCTCATAATCATATCAAGGTAATGTACTATTACCTCCCTTCTTTAGTTTAGTGATCTTCATTATTATTTTGACCTTCAATATGTCCTTTTAACTTGACCTATGTTTATTTTCTTATCTCTTATCTCTTTATTAATTTCATAAATATCCATTCTAATGACACGCAACACTAACCTTTCTTCCATTTCAGGTACCCGAAGACGAAACTCAGGCGTGAGGCCAGCAACCCCACCCTGTAAACAAACCTGCTACAGAAACTTCACCATGAGCAATCTCCTTGCGACAAAAGAAAAAGTCTGTGTGGGGACATGGAATGTCCGCACTATGTACGAGACTGGCAAAGCTGCCCAGATCGCCAGCGAGATGAAAAGATACAGAACCCAAGTGCTGGGAATATGTGAAAGCAGATGGAATGGGAGTGGACTCACCAAATTATCAACGGGAGAGTCAGTGATCTACTCCGGTCACCCAGAAGATAACCACACGCACACCGAGGGCGTGGCTATCATGATGTCACCAACGGCAACGAAAGCCCTGATGCAATGGGAAGCGATCTCGTCCAGGATAATGACCGCCAGATTCAACTCCAAAGGAAGAAAAGTGTCAATAATCCAATGTTATGCACCCACCAACAACGCAGACCTCGAAACGAAAGAAGAATTTTACAGACAACTACAGGCAGCAATAGACAATACTCCAGCTGGCGACATTAAAATACTAATGGGAGATATGAACGCCAAACTGGGACCAGACAATACAGGAAGAGAACTCATCATGGGTAGAGAAGCTCTTGGAGAAATGAATGAAAACGGAGAACTCTTCGCCGACTTCTGCGCCTTCAACGAACTAGTGATTGGTGGCAGTGTTTACAAGCACAGAGATATCCACAAGGCTACATGGGTGTCACCAGACGGGCGAACCAAAAACCAAATTGACTTTATCACAATATCGAGGAAGTGGAGACGCAGCCTACTGGACACAAGAGCAAGAAGAGGAGCAGACGTTGGCTCAGACCACTACCTCGTACAAGGGACAATCCAAATCAAATTAAAGGCTTTCAGGGAAACAGGAGCTGCAGATAGACCACAAGCCAAGTTCAACACTCAAAAGCTGAAGGACCAGGCTACAAAGGACATCTTCATTGCAAAAATAAGGGAAAAAGCCGAGACACAAATCAGCACCAACGAAAAGGTCAGCGTCGAAAAGCACTGGAACAAATTGAAAACGGTGTGGAGTCAAACCTGCATGGAAGTCCTAGGCAGAAAAAAGAGACAGCACAAACAGTGGCTCTCTACGGACACTTGGAAACTAATAGAAGAGAGAAGGGTGGCGAAACAAAAGATTATCCAGTGCACCGACGAGCAACAGAAACAGGAGTTGAATGCAAGCTACAATGCACTGAACAAAAGAGTGAAGAAAAGTGCCAGGGAAGACAAAAGAAAATATTGTGAAACCATGGCAAACGAAGCAGAACAAGCTGCAGGCAAAGGAGACCTCGCTACACTATACCAAACAACTAGGCACCTTTCAGGCAAAAGTTCAACACAGATTAAGCCAATAAAGGACGACAATGGAAAGTCAATCACCAAAGAGGTGGAACAGAGGAAGCACTGGGCTGAACACTTCAAAAGACTTCTAAATCGTCCGCCACCTACAACGCGTCCAACAATACCAACAACGGAAGCAGAACTACCAATGAACATCGACCCTCCGACGAAATCCGAAGTCCTGAATGCCATCAAGATGCTAAAAGCTGGGAAAGCGCCAGGACCAGATGGAATCCCAGCAGAAGCTTTGAAAATAGACCCAGAGACAACAGCGGACTTGATGACGCCACTACTAGAGAAGGTGTGGAAAGAGGGCAAAGTACCCGAGGATTGGAAGAACGGATACTTATTCAAACTGCCAAAGAAAGGAGATTTGAGTCAATGTAAAAACTGGCGTGGAATTATGCTTCTGTCCATTCCAAGCAAGATACTATGTCGCATCATCCTGGAGAGAATTAAACAAGCCCTAGATGAAAAACTTCGTCCGGAACAGGCCGGATTCAGGAGGAACAAGTCATGCATTGACCAAATCGCCACCCTACGGATTATCAGTG
>CALYDE020000861.1:0-24342 GCA_944472155.2 Trichobilharzia szidati
GACGATGTCATTTTATTCTGCAAATCGGGTCTTTCTTTCTCTATCAAAAAATAATAATAGAAATTGTAGTAATGAGGAAAAGGTACACGGAGTAAACCGAATAAATAAATGTTTATTCGTCTATGGCCAAGACAGAAATAGGGTATTGGTTTGTAGGGATTTTGATTGCTTGGTTACAGGATTTTTGTCATGAGCCGACATTGGTTAGAGAACCTTTGGAAAACCTCAGAGTACTAGACAGCTGTTTCGTCCTAGTTTTGGAATCTTCAATAGCATGCACCCACCGGATTGAACATACTTCTTTTGCACACAAAGATCTAGATTAAATTCATGAATTGCCAAGGCCTATACTGTCTTTAGCAGTTTAGAACGAAGGAAACGCTGCAAGTTAGTATGAATTCGAAATATGATCTTACAGTCATGATCACGGTTGGAAGAGTGACAGAAGTCGATCAAGTGTTCTAGAATTGGTCGTCAAACACCCCCTCCTTTCTGCCGTGTAAAACCATGCTCAAATTCGTCCTCATATCCATGTGCATAGTATTCTGTGGCTATGACGATGTGCGTTGCTCCGCAAGAGCAGGTGAACTGATGGATGGATGCACATGGAGGCGGCCAGACGAGGTAGCTTATCTTTTACAGAGATGGAGAACAACGAACGGCTGGAGAATGCCATTTGTAGTTTTCCAGCAAAGAACGTCTTACTAACTGATTAGGAGAGTTGATTTTTGAGCATATCCGGAACCTGATTAGCTTCGGATTCCAAATCCATGAATATGCTTTTCTTTGGAACTGAATCAGTTACCAGTCTGCACTGTTTATCTTTCGTGTTTTTGTCAGCGAATCAGTTCGGACAATCGTTTTTTGAGAGAGTGACTTTTATGAAGACACCTTCCGGGTCACCGTAATCAAAACTACAAATGTTTCTTATCCTAAAGCAGAGCGAGTGAATTAAGTTTCTTTTTTACATAGGATGTTAATAGTTTTGTCACTCAACACTTGATATTTAACTGTGATTATAATCACAAACATCTTAATTGCATCTCATACCATTGTTATTTTATGTATTCACACCTTTGTTTCAAATTCCTCACAGGATATATATATATATATGCGATTATACAGCTTGGTAATAAATTTGTTGACAAGATTCCCTTCTCTGAGTATATTGTGTTCCTAATGTTACAATGGGAATTCTTATAAATTACAATAATAAAAGCCTGGAAATACTAATCAAACGAACAATTAATTTGACTTGTTAAAAACTTTAACCTGTTAAACAGTTTTTTTCATTCCTTAATAAATACTACGTTTACAGAGAAGTGTTTCTGCATACGACTAGTTTCTAGATGTATTTCAGTAGAATCACAAATTTATACGTTTGTCTAATGAACTGACAGAAAATATATAAACCACATATCAGCTTGTAAGTGTTGGCCTGTTTAAATCACTGCGCTACATAAACTTTATATCCCTTAAAATGCATTCTTATATTTACTCCGTTTCATAGTGTTTCAAGCATCTAATTACCACAACGAGTCGCAATCTATACTCGCGCACTATCACATGATTGGAAGCAATCGGCAGGAAGCCTTGTCTGACCTAGGTTTCGTGCAAGTTGGCATTCACTAGTCAGTAATGTGTATCTGCTACGTTGAAGGAACTCGTGTCCCTTCTTAGGAGATTCGAACCCACGTCACACAGTGAACGCCGCAGTCAGAGTCGTTACCACTGAGCTGTTTGGGCTCGTAACGAGTGCCAACTAGCACGAAACCTAAGTCAGTCAAGGCTTCCTGCCAACTGCCTCCAACCTTCTAATAACAACAATTCACAGTGCACCGTGATGGCGAAACACCTAGTTCCATGATGGCTAAGATGAAATTCACTCTGCACCAAAGATAGGACTAGATGTGTGCCGATTAGGATTATCAAACAAAAATAAAAATTAGTTAGAGTTATTGCTGACATCATCAAAACGTTTCAAAAATATGATGGGTAATCAAACTGTAACTAGGGCGTAGGGTGAAGATTGGTAAGTAATGACAAGAGTTGCGTTATATGAAAGACACCAAGAAAAGTAGGATGTTAAAGAAAAAGCATAGAAACACGCATCCAAAATAAATTATGTAATAGGTAGAAAGAGTAAATAAAAGGTTTGGTTAAGAAAAAGATGTTTCTAAGAAGCAATGCAAATATTCAAAAAGCCCTATTTACAAAGTAGTAGAACTTTGCATTATACCCAAGGTAGAAGAAGGAGGTGGAGAAGTTTCCTCTGTGTACATAAATCAGGGTTTCCTCTACGGATCAATAAGGCCTCGGCAATGCAAGGTATACTACGGAAGCTCACTGTTTCCGGTAGGCTTCTTTTAACTTTGTAGATAACTTCGAATCAATTCTGCTTACATATTGATTGACCAGTGTTGAGTATATGTTCAATTATAGCACTCCTTATTGATCAACTGTTACGTTTTCGTAACCAAGCCGGATAATATTCTCAGACTCCTTTACATAAAATACTCATTGAACGACTTTATTTCAGCTTAGTGTTAACAAAGTCGATGGATACATTTCTCAACAAAATATTATTTTTCATCGCAATATTATCTTAAATTTTTATAACGCTTAAAAGAAATATGGGCAAACAGTCTTCAAAGCATCTGTAAAGGAAACATTTCATAGACTGAACTCCTATAGGACTGTAGTGGATACTTTGATTGGACACTAGTAACTAGTGTGATGTGTTTAATCCTTTCTTTGGTGCAAACTGAATTCTACCAGTCAGGTTGTAATGTGGCCACCATTCTAGGTAGCCTGCCATCATGGTGCACATTGATTTGATGATATTAAATGGTTGGAGGCAATCGGCAGGAAGTCTTGGACCTAGGTTTCGTGCTAGTTGGCACTCACCAGTCTGCAAGGCGTATCTGCAACCTTGAAAGAACTCATGTCCATTCTGAGATTCAAACCCGCGTCACCTAGTGCTGCAATCAGAGACGTTACCACTGAGCTATCCGGGCTCGCGACTGACCTCCTGTAGGACTGTAGTGGATATTTTGATTGGACTGAATTCTATCAGTCAGCTTTGTAATGTCGCCACCTGACTGATAGAATTCAGTCTGCACCAACGAGAGTACTAGACACATCACCTTAGTTACTAGTGTCAAACCGAAGTGTTCCTCTTTTCAGCTATATCATTCTCAAGCAGTACAGTCGCATATATACATAGGATAATGCTGCTTTCTCTAACGAATTTAAAACTGATAGTGAAGCAGAAATCCTCCGTGAACAGCTCTTGAAATCTCTCTGACTACGAGCAACATTTTCTTGCAATAAACTAACCAACCAGCACGTGAAAGATAAGCCGTTGCATTGGACCACCTCATATACACATGCCAGTTCACCTGCTCTTAGGGAGCTGAATATATTGGCCGTTCTATACGTCCGCTTGTAAAATGCGCTCAAAAAGACCATCCAGCATGACCAGCTAAGGCAGAACACAAGTGTTTATGCAGTTCTGCAAAATAACATTTGGTGAACTCAGGACATTCAACTACTCTCGAAAAGTCCTTCAAATTCATTTACAAGATCCGATCAAACCTCTCAAAAGGAGTGAAATCAAAGCATCTTCGAATGGCTGAGGCATTGGTGATCCCAAAGTTCAAGCATATATTATGTATTCAAAAGAAATGCGTTCAACCTTTGTCTCTACTATGGCCATCAAAAATGGTCAACTCTCTCAAGATTGATTATCCTATTACAATAATTATCCAATCTTCCTGTTGATTTCTGTTGATTTTTACGTTTTCTAATTCCTATCTGCACAACTATGCTTTTTTTCCGAACTTCGTGCCTATTTTGTCATCATTACATCTTTAATCCCCAACTGCACAAAGAAGTCAACTTTCACAATGATTATGATCCTAGTGTGTTTTCTGTCGGATATTCCTGGCCATTACACTCCGCGATTTTATTAATTTCACCCATGACAGGAAATGGTCACGGAAATTTCTCACAGATTTACTGTGAATACACTACAGCACAGCATAGTAGATGATATAAGCATAAGACTTGGGTAATGTGTTAGAGTATAACTCCATTATAGATAACATTTTACTTTGATAAATCACACAGTGTCGTACGGTAAAATTAACTGATGACGTTTCGAGCACAAATTATCATAAAGAACCAACGCATTCTAAGATATTTTTAGACTTTATCTCATCCGTTAATTGTGAAGGCATGCTTAATTAAGTACTCAACAAACCGAGCGGTAGCACTAAGTAATACAAGAAAAGACCCAAATGATGAAATGCAACAGATAGAAGAAGCGTTGGTGTTAAATAACTATCCTATAAAATTCATTAGGAAGATCAGAAAAGGTCAAAAGCAAAATAAAAATAATTGTGGAACTAGTAATGATAACATACATAAGAGAGAATATAAGTCATTTACAGTTATACCATATAAGGAAGGGACATCTGAAACTCTGCCTAAGTAGGATTCCCAAAAAGCAGGAATTAGGGTGGCATTCAAACTACAAACTCACTCAGGGACAAGCTCTGTAGGTTGACCTAATTAGACAAAATAATATAATATACAAAATACCTTGCAGTGACTGTGAGTTAAGTCAACTATATAGGTCAAACTAGTGGGTCGGTGGTAGTCATATTATCGGAACATAAGAATTTAACTAAGGTTAGAATGACTGATGCAACGAAGATAAGTAATTTAGAGAAAAACTCACCACTACACTTCACTGCATGCATTAACACACAGCTCCACAATGCTGTGGGTGGGACAGAGTCAAAATTATAAAAAGTAACATAGGTAGGTGGAGAGAGATTGATTACTCAAGCTTGGTGCATCCAGTCTACACATCCCACACACGCAATTAAACTGACTCAGTGCGAACACCAGAGATATACATGGAAGATATTATTACCACCAGTCAGTCAAATCAGAGGAGGATAATGAATAATGTTAAAATTCTATTTCAATTCACATACATTATAACATTCTAACAAGTTACTTATTTTGACTATAAAAACATTCGCCTTATTTCCCATCTGATTGTATTTTGTTGATAGCACTAATATTCGTTCCGAATGTACTCTATCTCATACTGATATTCATTCAAATGTCTAATCATCAGTTTTTACTCATGTATATAAATGAAGCAAGAAAGTTGTGTGAGTAGTGCCTTGATATGATTATGAGCAGCAATAATTTGTGCTAGAAATGTGGTCGTCAGTAAATAATACTATATAAGACCACTCTGTGATTTTATCAAAATAATATGTTATCCATAATAGAGTTATACTCTACCACAGTGCCAAGTTTAATACATATACTAATGAAGATGAGTCATCAAACAACCGCCATCGAATATGAAAATTGCCGGTATTCTCTGAAACTGTTTCATTTATCGACTGGAAAATTACTTTGTAAAGAAGAATGTGATGAGATTTTTAGGATTAGCATATATATTAAATTGTCATAGCAACAGTAGGAATTTAAAACAAGCAACAACTGTGAAAATAAACAGTATTTAGTGAATTCATGAATTTCGGCAGAATTCGTCAGCTGAATGCTCTCCTACAAACATTGTTATTTATACAGTTTTTTTAAGGTTAAATGCATATATCCACTCAATGGCAGGCTGCTTGAATCTCTGGGCTACTTGAATTTCCGCCTACTACAATGCATCTTATTTTCGTTAGTTCTTGTTGTTATAATCATCTAGTTATATCCATGGTCCTCTAAATGTAATCGTAAACATTTTTAATCGGTTTGCAGCCTGTTGTTGAGTATACCTTTGGGACTAAGGAAAAATACCCTTTAGTGGGATTGCATTATTTATTAACTTGAATATTCCCATAATTTATTCAGAACAAAATAGTTAGAGCGAACAATTGTGGTTTCAATAAATTCTTCTTCTTCTAAGGCTCTACAATTATAAATCCATTAATTTAAGCATACAATAGCCAGCCAGCCAATAAAGGCAAATTAGAATCATATCAGAAAGTGTATTATGGAACAGATATATAAGATGGGATGGAACAATAGTCAGTTAGTTTTTAATATATATAGTCACTGAGATCATGAAATAAAATGAGATGAAATAATTTAACGATTTGTGCATATATATATATATATAAACATAGTCAACAAGAATTCAGATTTTGAGAGTGAGTGCATTCAGGGTGTATATGACAATTTGAATACTACAGAAAATAAACCAACGAATGGGATGGACTAGACATAAGTTCAAGGTTGAAAATAACGACAGTAATAATGATTGTAAAATAATAGCAATGATGTGATGTAAACTTAAAAGCACTATTGGTGAATGACTGTCAAATAATAATAATAATAATGAAGTGATATGAAGAGGATTTCGTAAATACGATAACAAGTTAGATAAGCACTAATTAAACCTAAAGTAATAGGAATAAGAAAGGTCATGACGTCGTAATAGGTCAGAAATGAACGTTTGTCGATTAAACAGCGGAAAAGAAGAAGAAAAGAGAATTGTGATAGGAATTTACAGTATTAATATTTATGGAGGATTTGTTGGCTTTATTGTAGGCCAAGGTAAACATAGAGGTTGAACATACTTGTTCTGTTTACAAAGAGTCGGTCTCCTGGTATTGATTGCAACTGCTTCAGCTACTGATAGAAGATGTAGTCGAGCTTCTCTAGATAGATTACCAGGAACGCGGTAAATAACTGAGAACGCCTGGTGAAGTTTTATCGAGTATCCAGTATCTACCAGGTGGGCTAAGACTGCACTATTTACGCATTTGGTTACTCCTTCACTCAACCATACAGTTGCATGTTCACGTGATAAAGCCCTCTGAGTACTGTCAATGTAAATAGTTCCACATAAGCAGTTGAATTCACAGATACACACTGATGAGGCCATCTTTGGTAACTCATCGTTGACTCGTTGTGTTTGAGTACGGATTTAGTTGAGAAGTTGAATAACAGTTTCGCTGCAGGAAATATTCTCTCTACTGATCTGTTGAGTCGACATTTTAGAATGTCAGCTACAATTTCTCCTTTGTAACTCAACGTAAGATACAAAGGTTTCTTATCCACGGTATCCATCTTTACCTTATCTCTAGGTATTGTAGTATTCTCCAAATCTAACAACACTGAGTCACATGATGTACTGGAGATGGCCCTTTTTTACTTGAAACTCCTGGATGAAGAGCAAATATTATGCAATAAACTAGGCTGAAAATTGTGTGTGTCTATTGCGTAAACATTTTGTGTATAATAAAGCTCAAAATAATTGAGCAAAGAATATACTTTTCGATAATTTCCTCTGCTGGATCTACAACTATTTATATGTATATACATAGAATATTCTAGAATAGTAGTCAATAACAATATTAGTGTTTTTTAAATAATATCGATTTGTAAAGTAAGATGAACGGAATAACAGTTCATTAGAGATGATTAAATTATAATAATAACAAAGATATAGTGGCAACTAAAATCAGAAAAATTCCACAAAAATTGAGGATCATTTGAACCTAGATGGGCAAGGTAAGGATAATGTCTGAACCAGCTTCTTTTAAATACATAAGTTAGGCTTCTTAATATGGATCCCAACAGCCAGCCTCAGCAATATGTAGTAGACGAACTCTTAAGGCGAAGTTAAGATTGGTTGGTATGAGGTTAATGACTTTGAAAGCCTGGTTAACATCAATCTTGTGTCCTTTATCCACAAGATAAGATAGAATAGCGCCACGAATAGATTTTGTTTGTCTTTTACTTAACCACACAGGGTGATGTTCGGAAATTCGACGAGAAACACGTTACTGTTGATATTAATATTATATTATAATTATACAAACGCATGATAATTGTGACACTTATTTGTTGTCATAATGCTCATATGTTTGTGCGTATTTGACCCTTAAAAATTGTATAAATACCAATGTTTGTTGTGGAGTATTCAGCTGACGAGTCCTTCTACCGAAATTCATGAATTCATTTAAATACTGTGCGTCCGTGGCATAGCGGTTAAGACGCTCGCCGACCAGGCACACGGTCCGGGGATCGATCCCCGGCCGACGCACTCCTTTATCTTGCTAAGCCAGAAATAATGCTGGTGAAGGGGAAAGGTTGGGCATGAGGCTAGCAACCCCATCCTGTAAAATAAACACTGCTACGGAAACTTGAAGCCACTAGCTTGAAGCCCTATGTTCCACTGAGGAACGTGAAGGATAAAAAAATTTAAATACTGCTTATTTTCACAGTTGTTGGTTGATTTAAACTTTCTACAAGAAAGAAATATTTTCAACGCCAGGAATATTTGCAAAGAGGTGACATTAGAATTGTAAAAAATTATAGGATAACAAATTACGACGTAGTTTTTAAAAAAAGCGTTAATCAAGCAGAAACTAAATAGAAATTAAAGAAGTAAATTGACTGATGGAAGTGAGTAGAATTCAACTTAAACTGAATGGGAGTTAGGTTAACAACAGTGATAATAAGAGGTAAAAATTCGGTGTGGCGGTTTGAGGCAAGAAAGTAATACAATTAAAAACCCCAAAAAATGCAAAACAAAAATTTCGCATCCGGTATAAGAAGAGAACTTGTTCACTGCGGTGGATTATAATTCCATAGTGGATAAAATTTATTTTGATACTGTCTTACAGTGTTGTACAATAATATTTTTGCTGATGACGTTTTGAACATAATTTATTGCTCATAATCATATCGAGTTACTCACACAACATCATCAGTAAATATTACTGTACAACACTATAAGACTTTATCAAAATAAAATTTATCCTCAGTGGAATTATGCATTCGGTGTTAAGAAAGATTTATTGACTGAACAAACCTCTTTTGTATGCAAAGTTCAGGATTTAACATGTGAATCGCCATTGCTTTTGTCATCCCTCATAGGAGTTTGAAGTAAAATGAAAAGGTGAGGACAGTTACTCATCGAAGAAGATATTGAGAAGTGGTCGTGTCACGTCATGAATTAGCAGAAGTTAGAATTCATGATCTGGCTGGCCATTGAATCAGGTCCCAGTAGCTTAATAGTCTACAATCTCGCCAGCATTGTAACAAGAAGATCCTGGGTCGAACTCTGGTGGTGGGTGCGTGCTAATGAAGAGCACCAAACTAGGATGGACGAAACAGCTGTCCAGTACTCTCTGCAGGTTTTCCAATGGTTCTCTAACCGATGTCACCTCATGATGAAATCCTCCAACCAATCAAACAAAATCTCTACAAAACCAATACTTGAAAAGAGAAAGAGTCTAAAAGCAACCATTCTTAAAGTTCCTTATGAAAAAAGCATACGATGATACAATCAGCAAGAATCAATATGGAGCATTTTACTTGACGAATTTGTACAACAGGAATTTTGCAACAAGAAAAAGATGAAAATGAGCGTTTCATGAATGAATTGGTGCTCATAATATTTCACTGAGAATAAAAACTAAAGTTAGTATACTATCGGAAACTGTTCCTGGTTTTCTGCCATATGCTAAAAATCTCTCTGGAAAAACCCTGGTCATTTAGTTGGTGCACGCAGTAAAATGTAAGTTAGTGCCTCTCAGATTCTCTGTAATGGGAATGGTAAACCCTTATCAATAATCAGAATATCTGGATTCTACAAAAGGACTATCTAAAAGCTTCGCTTTCAAGTATTGACTTTTTGTAGGGATTTAGTTAGATTGATTGGGGGATTTCATCATGAGCTGACATCGATTAGAGAACCATTGGAAAGCCAGCTGGGAGTACTGGACAACTGTTTCCTACGTCCTAGTTTGGGACTCTTCAGCTGTACGTACCCACCACTGGCGTTCGAACCCAGGATCTTCTGGTTACAAGGCTAGCGCGCTTGCAGGCCATTAGGCCGTTAATCTTAATGGTCTACGAGCCCGTTAGCCTTGTAACCAAGAGTTTCTAGGTTCAAACCCCTGTGATTGTTACGCACCGATGAAGAGTCCCAAACTAGGGCGAAACAGCTTTCTTTCATTATGTACATTATACGGCACTTTTGAGCACGCGTTAATAAGGCGTAATAGAAATCATTCAATTCATTTATTTAATGCTACGTGATCGTTATAAATTGCTTAAATTCTTGATATTACTGGAAAATGTAAGCAAATTTTTTTCATTCCTACCAAATTTCAGAAATCTTGATAATTTCATAATTTGTATTCAAATTTGTGCATCCAAGAGAAGAAAGTTTGTGAAATGCTTTATTCTTACTTTACTAAAATAGTCCACTAACTGATGCACCCGAAAATCACTGAGGACTGGACGCTGTCAAATAAAGTGCTCTTGGATAGGTCTAAAATTTATTTTATTTTAATTTCACTTTGTTTCACAATAAGATTATTATTATCTCTATGGTTACCGTTGTTATTACGAGTGAAAGCAATTAGAGAACCAATGAAAAGCACCAGGGAGTAGTGGACAGCTGTTCCTTCCATTTTCGTTTGAGTCTTCTTAGTAGTACGCACCCACAGGAGTGGGTTCGAATCTCCGACATTCCGGTTACAAGGAATGCTATTGGAACCCGATTCCATGACCCATGATGTTTAGCGAGACTACTAACCAGTATCATCAGCCAATTATTCCTCCTCACTGCCAACTGGATGGAGCCCACTGGTAACGACTTCTCACTAAAACTGCAGGCAACTTCTGCTTGTTGTCAATCACAGGCGAGCATCAGATTAATTTTCAAGGGTTTTGTTTGCAGGGATTTGATTCGCCTCAAGTTTGCCGATGGATTGACATCACTTAGAGAACCATAGATCTACCATCACTGAACAACAGTTACAAACTTTCTTTCAAAAAAGCGCCTACATTTTAACGATATGTTCTCTGTTACATGAATGACATTTTGTATAAATATTCCCGAATACTTCAACATGCACTACGTTTTTTTTTCAATTTTTCAGCTCAATTGATAAAACCATATATACATACAAATATACCCAACAGCACACACCTCAGACACGTGGATATCGATTTTTCTAAAAACAAGAAAGTACAGAAGCCTATCTATGTGATTTCACAACTTTACAAGTGTACACATGTTACCAGTGTAATCTTTCTTTTCATTTGAGAACTAAGTTTTTTTTTCAATGAAACTATTTTTATCATAAAGTTTACAAAAAAAGCCTAAAAAGAAAAAAACTGAGTCCACTAATTAGAATTTCATATGTCTAGAAACAGTATTTTTTTTATTGTAACGCACACTAAACACTATTTAAACAATGCCTTGCAACATATATATAATTCAGACAAACACCCCCTAGTGTCGAATATTTTCACCTGATCATGACAAACGTGTTTTACTAACGCCAAATATCATATTGATAAAGTTGATATTTGTTTTTTTCCGACGAGAAATTCGACACCTCCTTGACAAATTCCTATTGATTATGTCACAAGTACTACAGAGTAGTGTATCACTGGTGTCAGTTCGTCCAAGAAATCCCTCAATCACTAGTGAATTCGACGATGAAAACAATCCACATCATGTTTATTTTGGTCACAAGAAGCCAAGGAACAGTAAATCATCCTCCTCTCTTCAGAGTTCTACTCCGAATAAAAATATTAATCCCACCGAGGCTAAAAATGAAAATGATGGCGGTGAAAGAACAGAATGGTCGTCTCGTTTAAATTTTCTTTTATCAAGTATAAGTTTTGCAGTTGACTTGACTACGGTATTTCGTTTTCCCTACTTGTGCTATATCCATGGTGGTGGAGCATTTCTTATAGCCTATTTGGTAATGTTAATTTTCTGTGCTGTCCCGCTATTTTATATGGAGTTATTAGCTGGACAGTATTTTCGTCAAGGTTGTGTCAGTATATGGAAATTAGCAATACTTTTTAAAGGTTAGTTTATTTTGTAATAATAATAAATGTGATTTATGAATTAGTTTTTTGCTCCTCATGGTGTTCATACTATTGATTGCGTAATGTAAATTTATGCGTTGGAAGGAACGTTCCGTTGGTATAACACTCATCGACCACATCACATCATATCTGTGGCCGACTCACTCCTGAATCCAATTTAGCCGATGGTAAGCTCTATAAAGACGGGGGCTGGATAGGAAGCTAGCAGCCTCATCCCATCACAAAGTACTGTCGTAACAGTAGAAGATAAGAGACTTGGTAACGGAATATTTATTTGGAATTTGATATCTTTATATGGGTAAATTATGAACGCCTTATCTGGAAATCGTCACTTGCACAAATCTTTCGTATTGTGCAGCTTCTGCCCTTTTTTAATAAATTATATCCGGTAAGAGAATCGAATCAAAGTAGTATGAAATACAATTAAAGCGTTTGTGATTATAACCATGGTTAAATGTCAAGTGGCAGAACCATTCATAGGATATATAGAAATTAGAAGGGGTATGAAATTAGAAGATTAGTAGGCAAATAGAATAAAAATAAAAAAGTTACGTAACATTGTATGCAATTTGATAACAGAATTTAACGTTGCACAACAAGATTGATTTAGAATAACAAATGGAACGAGTGAAATAATACCCGGGACAATTCAAAGTGAGAACAACAATAGTAACAGTTGATGTAATTAATAAAGGAGAATTATACAAATTGAATAAACAAAACGAAAAAAATAAGTAAAACCAATGTATACTCCATAGTTGGTTTGTAAGTGTTAGTTTTGTTTATACGAGTTGATCACAGATGATATCAGTTATAGAACCATTGAAAGCCAGGGAGTACTGGACAGCTGTTTCACCCTAGTTTGGGAATCATCGGCAGTACGTACCTACTGTAGTGCCAAGACAGGACTTCCAGGTTTCCAGTGGTTCTCTAACTAATATCAGTTCATCCTCAACTCGTAAAATTGAAACTAACCCTTACAAACCAAACTATAAAAAATTAATCTGATGCTCGCGAGTGAATTGCTACAAGACGGAGTTTCCTGAAGTTCTAGTGAGAAGTCGTGACCAGTCAGGTTCAACCAGTTGTCACGTGTGAGGATGGATGTCGCGCTTAATCACGAATTGGTAGAAGTTAGAATTCATGGCATGGCCATTGATTCGGGACCTGGGGGTGGCTGAATGGTGTACGAGCTTGCTTTGTAACTGGAAGGTCCTGGGTTCAAACCCCAGTGGGTGCATACTGCCGATGATTCCCAAACTGGGGTGAAAACGCTGTCCAGTACTCCCTGATTTTTAATGACTCTCTAACTGATATCAATCTGCGACCAACTCGTAAAAACCGACATATGATTAGTGGGGAGTGGGTTGAACTAACCTTTTCTGTAAACAGAGATCTAGCTTCTCTATTTCGATGGCCAAAGATGGCTTCAGCAATACAGATAAGTCGGATAAGTAATAATTTCATACTACCATTATTATTACTATTTTACGTAATCACTTCTGTCCTTCGCATTGTGTTTCTTGGTCTCCTTTTCGTATGTCCCATTTTTCGCCACAGTACTGCTTCATTTGCTCTCTTTGGCGTCAAATCTATGTATTCACCATTTGATATTTTTGTTTGCCGATGAGCTTCTCTTTATGTACTACTGATAAATGTTGTCAGTAGCACATGCCACGTAAGTGCTACTGAAATTTCGTAGCTCACACATGAAACCCTATTTTCGTTCAGAACGCAAAGATGTGAAATAATAATAGATAAAATGTAAATTTACAAGAAGCAGATAACAGAGTCCTTCAGTATGTATAATTAATTATTTTAGAAGAAGGATCGGGTCCCAGTGAGTTATTGGTCTATGAGCTTGCTAGCCTTGTAACCAGAAGGTCCTGGGTCGAACCCTGGCGGCGGGTGCTTACTGATGAAGAGTCTCAAACTAGGATGTGGGAAACAGCTGTCTAGCAGTATTCCCAGCTGGTTTTCTAATGGTTCTCTAACTGATGTCAGCCCATGATGAAATCCCGTAACCAAAACGAGATGAAATTCTCAGAATGTTCAGATTCAACGTCATATACGTTTGCGGGTGATTTCGTACACTCATTTACAGAAGAAAAGTTCTTCTTAATAACATTATTATTAAGCTGATGTCTAGTGAAACAAACAGGAAACCACATCCATAGGATCAGAGCCTTTTGGGGATGGAAATATTCAGAAATTCCAGAAAAATTCTTGGCACTTAAAGGTTCATTTTTGCAGGAAAAACAGTAAGCAGTGAAACTATGTTTTTTTAATAACCATGTTCCAAGGACTGAATGACTGATGACGAAAAGGATAAACAGAATCCTGAGATATATAGTCACCACATAAATGAAAATCTTTGGAATACGTAAAGCAAGGCGACTAATATCTTCTACGAATTTGTGGTTGTAGAGCGACTGGCACTAGCCATTGTCATCAGCGAGTGTTTATCCTGATGCCCGACCTGGTGGACCCCACAATGTTTGAGACAGGAGTGTTTGTCACAAAATGAATACGCATCATTTAGACCCAAAGAATATAAAAGACAATCGTTCTAAAGTGTATCACGTGAAATAAGCAACAACGATCCGCGTGTAGTGCAGTAGCGTGTTTTGGCTTCACATATATACACCATAGACACTAATAAGATAAATTACACCGTTTATATATTTTCAGAGTATCCGTCTTTCTAAAAACTGATTGTCGCACCATACAAGGCCTAAATCCACATTTGTTCTTTAAGGCATTTCTCTCATCATGTGTTCACTGGTAGCTAATCCATTTAGCAATAAAGATACTGTAGGAAGAGAACTTATCAATTAGGAGCTTAGCCGATAAATAACAGTAAAGTTTCTTTTCCTTGTCATCCCTAAATGGCATTGAGGTAAACTGGAAGGTATTTTCAAGGGTTATTTTGAAGGGATTCAATTTCTTTTTAGGTTTGACCACGGATTGATATCATTTAGAGAACCAGTGGGAACCAGGGAGCAGTGAACAGCTGTTCCATCCTAATTCTGGAATCACTGACAGTAGACATTGGCTGGTGGCCACGCTAAAGTCACAATTTGGTCGAAGTTAGAACTCACGGGCCATTGGATCAGGTCCCAGTGGCTGAAGTACATGGCCTTCGAATTCTGGCGGTGGGTGCGTACTGCTGATGTTTCGCAAACAAAGACTAAGGAGAAAGCCATCCAGTACTGCCTGATGGTTTTCAGTGGTTATGTAACTGATATCAGACCATCGTAAAACTTGAAAACTATTTATTTAAATTTTGACCTAATTAATTGTTTTAAGGTAGAAGAAGAAACATTGGTGACAGCACTAAAATTAGAGTCGTACTAAGAAACCTCATAAATGACCTGTTACTTTAATATTACACAATGCTGTCCCCAGAACAGCTTATCCGTAAGAATCATAAAAATACACTCAACATAATTCTCTGAATAACCTTTTGGATAGTAGTGGAAATACAGCTATCGGTAGGTTTATGCCTACTTGTACAGTAATTCCATTATGGGTAAATTTTGTTTCGATAAAGTCTCACAGTGTTATACAGTAATGTTTACTGATGACCACGTTTCGAGCACAATTTATTGCTCATAATCATATCAAGGTAATCACACGACTTCCTTAATTCATTTATATATTGTTCCGTTGTTTTTCACTTGATTTGACTGGTAGTAAAATAACCTGCAATGACTGTGAGGTCAGCTACATAGGTCAAACTAGTAAGTCAGGGGTAGTCAGATTGTCCGAACATAAGAATTTAGCTAAGGTAAGAATGATTGACTCCGAGAAGATAAGTAATTTAGAAAAAAGCTCAGCAATTGCAATGCATGCATTAACACACAACTACACAATAGGGTGGGAGAGGGTTAAAATTCTAAAAAGTAATCTAGGTAGGTGGAGAGAGAGAGGTTGATTACTGAATCCTTGTTCATCGAATCTGCACCCAACACATGTAATAGGAATGATTCATCACTCATACCCGAAATATGGAAAATAATACTACCAATCAAATCAAGTGAAAAACAACGGAACTATATAAATGAATTTAGGAAGTCGTGTGATTACCTTGATATGATTATGAGCAATAAATTGTGCTCGAAACGTCATCAGTAAATATTACTGTATAACACTGTGAGACTTTATCGAAACAAAATTTACCCATAATGGAATTACACTCTACCACAGTCCCCAAGTTTTATTCTTATATCTACTTGTACAGTATTTTATTGATATGGGAATGCGTCGGTGGCATAGCGGTTAGGACGCTCGCCGACCATGCACATGGTTCGGGGTTCGATCCCCGGCCGACGCACTCCTTTACCTCTCTAAGCCAGTAGTAAGACTGGTAAAGAGGGAAGGTTGGGCATGAGGCTAGCAACCCCATCCTGTAAAAATAAACGCTGCTACAGAATCTTCAAGTCTCTTGCTTGAAGCCCTATGTTCCACTGGGAACGTGAAGGAATAAAAAAAAATGGGAATGAAACGAAATCGTATCCATAGTTTCTCAATATGTATAAACTCAATGAAAAAGGGCAATCATATCGCTTTCGAATCAGTAAATGAACAAGACTAGCTTGCATTGGTCCATTTTAAAAGAAACCAAGAAAAAGATTGAAGATGGACATTAATATCCACAAAAGGATTTAGGACGTCTAAAAATCATTCTTTTCAGCATCAATAGGACATATACAGTCAGGTGCATAAATTATGGAACTCCATGTCGTTTAATGTTCTTTTTTTATTCCTTTCCTAGTGGAAAATAGGGTTTTCACGAGGTGTGGTGGTTAGTTTCCCGCCCAATTTTCTCTCCTTGCGAGGTTTATTACTGTCTACGCGAGCTTTAACAATGCTTTGGCCGGCAATTGAACCCCGGACCATGTGAAGCGTAGATGGCGAATATTCTACTATTGAACTATCACTGAACTGCAAAGTTAGAAAGTCGAAACAAAAGTACATCAAACCCACAAGTAAAGTTTTCTTACTCAATAACTATCTTGAGAAATGCATTCAGAAATTTACAACTTCTTGTCAGAAGTAAAAAGGCGTCAAGATTTACTACAAAGTTGGCATATAAAGACGGAAAAACAGAAACAATAAGTTGAACAAGATTTTAATGTTATTTAATTTAATTTTCAAGTATTGGTTTTGTAGGGATTTTGTTTGATTGGATGGAGGATTTTATCATGAGCTGACATCAATTAGACAACCATTGGAAAACCAGCTGGGAGTACTGGACAGCTGTCTCCTACGTCCTCGACAATATGCACCCACATCCAGGCTTTTGAACCAAGGACCTTCTGGTTACAAGATGAGCTAGCTCATAGACCATTAAGCCACTGCGACCCGATCCAATGGCCATTCCATGAATTCTAACTTCTGCCAATTCACGACATAGTTAATAATTATTTACAACATTCTGTGTAATCATCTTCGTAATGTGTTAGGTGGCTATTCTCCTCAAAATTATACCGATATCTTATCCACTTCCTAAAATATCAGTCATTTGCGATTATAATAAAACTTTAACAAAGTGTCTCTTATATGAGAGCAGAATTTGGGCACTTTGATGAATATCATTCCACAGATGATATAATATATAGTAACACAGGGTTATGTATTGACGAAATTAGGAACACAATTCAACTGCTTATAATCATATCAAGTTACTCAAATATGGATTTTGTCTAAATTACTTCAATTACTTCTTGTTCATTGCTTTCCATACTACTGGTGTAACAAGAGAAGACAAGGGTCAGGCAACAATTCGTTTATTTAGGAAATAAACACATATTTATAGATTTTCATGTTCATTATTATAGATTATTGTTAGCACGAAAACACAGTCTTCTGATTGGTGGTTCCTCTTTGAATGTTAATCTTTCATCTCTTTGTGGCCATTTCTTGAAGTCTGCTGTGGTTGGTTGTTGAATCAGTCTTTGTCCTTATTTTTCTCACGACCAATACTGGGGACATAAACATTGACGTAAATTACTGTCTTCCAATTTCGGCTAGCAGCCAGCTCTCACCACAGTACTACAACAAGCTTCGGGTGGAACAGTACTGCAGTGTTGCAGATGAAATTTGATCAATCATAATTTTATTCAAAGATTCTCCACAAAGATTAAATACCGGCGAAGTTCAAAAATAGCGTCCGAGTAATGCGACTGCTCCAATGAACTTGAACGCATGTCAGTCGTTGGCTGACGGCACCTATCATTATCATAACGGAAATATGAACGCTATTCACCAACTAGGGAGCAAATTTCACCCAGATCACATTTTTAAGTACTGGTTGGACAATGTGTTAATAGCTCGTTAGGGTTAAGGTAAGTATTGGGGTTAGGGTTAGGATCAGGGTCATAAAAATGAGGAACTTTTGCACAGAAAATAACGTATATTTACACGAAAATCCATGAAAACACATTAAACAGGGTATCTTACTCTGACATGACTTAAAAATACGTCCCAGTTACAATGAGGAGTATCAGTTTTGAATTTAGACAATTTTCTCTGCATGTATTCACCAAGGTGACTGAAGATGAGCTGTTTTTGTGAATCGTTTATCCCTCTTAACCAGTTGTGCAGCCTTCGCCAAAAGCTGTGGTTTCCAGTAGAGGACGGACGACTTCTCACTGGGAAAATGTGTCAATAATAAAACAAATTAAAATAAATGATATCCTACTGCACCTGTTTGCAGTTGGTTCGATAATCTAAGGTTCTGAGATAATGATTCCTAATTTTGAGATCTTCATTACCACAATCATCTGTTATAACTTATGTGAATGACTTCAAAGTCATTGGAAGGTCTAATCAGGTCAGCGGAATTCTTTAACCTGTGAATTGAAATGCCACTCTGATTTCCACCCTGGTTAGAATTCACAGTTCGTCGAATTCCAGCCCAAGTGGCTGGATGGCTAACGCGCACGGTCTCGTAACTTGAAAGGTCCTTTGTTCAATTCCTGATGGGGTAGTGGATGCGCGCTGTGAAGAGCCCCGAACTAGGACAAAACAAGTGTCCAGTGCTTCCTGGTTTCCAGTGATCTCTAACAAACGCCTATACTGCGATTACGAAAAGTATTACTACTAATAAAATAAAAGGATGAGAAATGATACTCATTTTTAAACAAAATCCAAAGGTTATGTGAGTACCTTATTGTGATTATGAGCAGATAAATTATGCTCTAAACTTTATCAATCAAAAAAATGCTGTATGTGATATCGAATAACATTTTTCTGTTATGCCAAATATCTCTAAGCTAGTGAAATCAATAACACCTATTTTTGATACTGTGCACTGAAAAATTTTGTGCCGTTTCAGTATCTTAACAGCTGTTAAGCGAGTAAATAATTAATGAATAGGAATAGATAGGATGCCTACAACCATTTTTTGTTCGTTCCGGTTGCCATAGCGAGTTGGCTTCTGACTATATTATTACGTCATTATATAAAGATGTTTGTTCAACACCTCAATGCCTTGTCTATTTCCCCTGTTCTTTTTTTATAACTGCATTCTATTACGAGTTTGATCAGCAATTGACTTCGGTTAGGGAACCATTGAAAAAATCACTAGGCAGTGTTGGACAGTTGTAACGTCCTACATTGGGACTCTTCAGACGTGTGCACTCATGGCACCACCAGAGTTTGAACCTAAGACCTTCGAGTTACAAGGTGAACTCGTTCACCATACGGTCACTGGAATGGAATTCACTGCCCCATCAATTATAACTTCTAGTAACTGGCGATGTACAAATGACTTTGCTGTAAAAAGTAGATTTTGCCATTTTTCTAAGACCGTCCTTCTGTTTGTTTCGAACGGAAAATAAATAGATAAAATGAGAGATCAGCTCAGAAAGCTTAGTAACTAAATGAATTTCAAGACTGATAATGAAGTTTACAACTACCTGGAGAACTTCTTATCCATTCATAAATAACAATGCACTATGATTTAGCCATTTATTCAGTAAGCCGAAGGAAAGTAAAGCCGTAATTTAAGAGTTAAATTACTTTTGGACGGATTTCATTAGTAAACGTTTGATTAGCAGGCTAAATATGTTTAGCAATATTGGCTTAAAGTATCGTTGAGTTATCACTTCTGTATAAAATACCTTTTACCAAACTTCATTAACCCAAAAGCAGGTGAACATTCACTAAGTTTTCTTTTATTTCATGTTAGACAAGGCCAATTTCTAAGAAGGATGAAACTAGACTTCGAATGGTATCTCGCCCCACTTCTCTTAAGTTGATACCACAAGTGCCTTAAGCATAACCTCACTGTTAGTAGGATTCCCTTAGGTTCTGAGTGAAATATACGTCTTCAACAGTCATCCTGTTTAGCAAGCTGCATGATTGCCCATAAGCTTTCGTAACCTACCCCCACCCGCCCCACACGATCTCCTCCAAGTCACCCTCGTACCCTTGCCCAATTTGTCATTTCCCACCTGGGTTCCACTCGAGCGATAGCATGGCGTACGACGTCACTTAACTGTCTCCTAACATTATATCCGATCAGTCTAAGTTTCGTTCAAAATTTTTGTTGAACAAACTTCTTCATGACCCTATTGAAGACATTAGTGAAAGAACAATTATGTGAAGGCTTCCCGGAAAACCCCGAAAAATATGTTATCAGTCAGTTAAGTGTAAAGCTAAAGCAAAATGAAATTGAGGCACTTTCACTTGGTTTCAAGTTCCGATTTGTGAATAAAATAGACACAGAAGCCCAATTCGAGAATTTATTCAACCAGTTAAACGACTTAGTAAGGATAAGAAACGTTGGCTCAAATCAAGACTAGTTGTTATCTTTGACCAGTACCTATGCTCACCAATTTAAGAGTCTAGAATCATGACGAAAGAGCACCGAAAAGCAATTAAACGTCTGCTCAACAATGAAGATATCGTCATACTGCGACCAGACAAAGGTTCAGGCGTGGTAGTGATGAACAAGGCTGAATATGTCCAAAAAATGGAGTCCATTCTGAATGACATATCGAAATTTAGGATTGATAATTGCAAAAGGGATATGACGGATTCGGCCGAAAAGAAAGTCACGAAAGTACTCAGAAAGCTATTGAAAAAGAAAATGATTGACAATCAAACGTACAATGAGTTAAAACCCACAGGGTCTCGTCTACCATATATTTATGGTCTGCCGAAAATACATAAAAAAAGAATTGCCCAATGAGACCAATAATCTCAGTAGTGAATTCACCCTTTCACAAAGCTGCTCGCTGGTTAGCCGATAGGTTAGAACCTGTCAGACAACGTCTAGCTAAACATACTCCAAAAGACCCATTCCAGTTTTTTGAAGAGGTGAATCAACTCAGTGTACATGACAAAATCATGATTTCCTTCGATGTGACTTCTGTATTCACGCAGATCCCTCTGCATGAGACATTGGACATCATCTGTCAACACTCTGATCTTCTTCCTCCACCAAAACTGGAATTTAAGCAGCTTCTCGTGTTATGTACTAAAGATATACAATTGCAGTTTTACAACAAAATGTATCGCCAGGTTGATGGTGTGGCAATCGGGAGTCCACTGGCCCCGATATTAGCTGATATTTTGATGGCCAGTCTGGAACAGACAAAGCTCAAGTATGCAATTGGCGAAACAACAGCCCACAATAGAGATGTTGATGACACATTCATTGTATGCAATGACTTGAGTCACGCTTCGTCTCTACTAGACTCTTTCAACAATGTACACAAAAGCATCACTTTCACGATGGAGCATGAAGATGATGAAAAATTCCACTTTTTGGACGTTAAGTTGGAGAGAAAATACGACGGGACACTCGAAAGATCTGTATATCGTAAAGACACATGGAGTGGTCTTTACTTGAATTTCAACACCTCCTGTCCAGTGAGATACAAACGAACGCTGGTAAAACCGCTTTTCTCTAGAGCGAAGAGGATATGTTCGCCAAACAAACTAGACAGTGAACTAATGCTTCTTGAAAAATGCTTGAAAGAAAATGGTTAGCCAAAAAGTTTCATTAACCAATATGTCAAGAATGAACTCAAGAAGCTTGATACAGCTACAATCAGTAAGAAGCCTATTTTCATCAAACTCGACTACAAGGGCGACGATATTATGAGAATGGTAAATAAAAGATTAAGCGCGGCCCTGTCTAGGACGTATCCTGCAGCGTTATTAGTCTAACTATCCCGAACAACCTCCTCACTGGTGCAGCCAAAGACTGACAAATACCCGTCACATGTTACCTCCAAATGTGTATACCAATTCATATATATCTGGGGGAGCAGTTACATTAGAAAAACAGAGAGGAGGGTCTACGTCAGATTCTGCGAACATGTACCAAGGAGCCTACGGTGAAAGGGGACGAATTGTTTAAGCTCTTCAATCGCCAAGCACCTGATTGACACAGGACACCGAGTAGATGTGCTGGAATCATTCAAAATAATTAACAGATAAAGTACCTCAAGTTTTCACAGGTTTGCTGAAGCTATAGCAATAAAAGGATTGAAGCCTGACTTATGTGTGTCCAAAAAGAATCCGTTGTTGGAGTTCAATTACGCTGGTGACTCCCTTCTTAGTAACTCTTTGTTTTCTATTTTTGTTAATTTTGTTAACTTATCTTTTCACTCCCCCCTTTATTTTTCGCTTGACTCCCTTCAGAGATAATTTTTCTTGATCTTCTGAGTTCTGCTCACTGTATCACACCATCAACTTCTTATCTGACCTCATATGCACCGAAATTTTGATCTTCTCTTGTCTACTCAATTAACTATTACTAATTGTCTTTTGTTACCACCCCAACAACACAACTGTTAATTAATTTTCTTTTCAAGAAACAATATATATATGTCGTAACACTTTAGACACCCAGTAAATCGCAACGCCTCATTTCCCTATGACGCTCTGATAGTAGGCTTGCTAATGGGCAAATGTTTGTTAAAATTGCACACTTTTTATTTTACTTTTATGAAAGACTTCAGGTTGTACGCAGCTGATGAGAACCAACGAAATAAAATGGATCCAGATTATTCTGTGAAAATGTTTATTCTTTCTTTGTTCAAATTTATAAAAGGGAATCACTGTATGTGATTTGATCTTGGCTAAATGAATTTCATAACTCATTAGTGTGTTAAAATAAGTTTGTACGTTCAGGTGTTACGTTCTGAATTTTAAACTCCAAGAAGATGAGAAATCATTTTCACCTTACTTATCGTGAATCGCTTGACCTACTCAGAGAATGATATTAAAGCAATGAGAATTTCAATTCAACTCAATGCGCATATTTTTTGTTTTCTTCATATATTTTTCAGGCATTGGATGGGCTTCAGTTGTCCTGATATTTTTTGCCAGCCTTTATTATAATGTAATTATAGCTTGGTCATTTTTTTACTTCTTCGCATCATTTATACCTGAGTTACCGTGGGAAAAGTGTAATCATTGGTGGAATACAATACACTGTCAAGAACAGTCCAGGCGTAATATTTCACTTGTAAATTCATCTGTAGCAACTGCAGCTAGAGAGTTTTTTGAGTAAGTTTGAAGAGAAGTTTTTGAAAAAAATATATAACCATGAGTTTTTTAGTTTTTGTTTTATTCCTGTACTTCTTGAGTGGAACGTGACATGATGACATGGTGATTTCTTTACGTTCCCACTGGAACGTAGGGCTTCAAGACTCTAGCTTGAAGTTTCGGTAGCAGTGGTATTCATTTTTACGGGATGAGGTTGCTAGCCCCATGCCCAACCTTCCCTCTTCACCAGTCTTATTACTGAATAAGCGAGATAATGGCGTGCGTCAGCCAGAAATCGAATCCCGGACCATATGCATGGTTGGCGAGCATTCTACCGCTGTACCACCGACGCTGAGTGGAACATAGAGCTTCAAATTTCGTCTTTGAAGTTTCAGCAGTAGTGAGGGTGCTAGCCTGATGCCAAATCTTCCCTTT
Source organism: Trichobilharzia szidati (assembly GCA_944472155.2). Classification (NCBI taxonomy): domain Eukaryota; kingdom Metazoa; phylum Platyhelminthes; class Trematoda; order Strigeidida; family Schistosomatidae; genus Trichobilharzia; species Trichobilharzia szidati. The sequence continues at coordinate 23,851 of CALYDE020000861.1, forward strand.
ATACCGAGCCCACTACCGACTTAGAGAGGTTTACGTGTAAGTCGGCCGGGAATCACTTACTTGTGAAAGGGAGTTTGCAGCTGCAGACAACTCACCTCGAAGACTCTATAGTAACAATTAATTATTATAAATGAAATCAGAAGGCACATAATCTTCGCTTAAATGCTTTAAAACGCTCACTGAATTTCATAGTTCTTTTATGCTTTTATGCATAGAGCTCTAAAATGGTGTGTTGCTCAGTTTCTAGCTTCTAATAGACAACAATTGAAAGTTGCAAGACTTGAAATCTGAGAGTACAGTACGCCTTGCTGTTAACAAGTAACAAAATTGTTAGCCATCATACTGGAGACATTAATTATATCCAATTTTAGCTGATAGCAGTCTAACACACAGTTCTAAAATGATATTTACGTGATGTGTAAAATTGTTTGGCTTTTTTAACCTGGCCAACAAATTTTCAACATTCAAATATTGGTTTGTAGGGATTTGAGT